>PVHY01016687.1:0-33197 GCA_004024945.1 Uropsilus gracilis
GGGCGGCGAGGGGGGTGGCTCCCAGGGGCGGCGGAGGTGGCGTGTGGCGAGCGGGTCCCTCCCGGGGGCTGTCTTTGTAGCTCTTTGATTTTTTATTCCTCTCCATTACTTAATCTCAGAAAACTTACTTTGTTTAACAGTGCCTGCTAGTTTTTACAAGTACCCCATTTTGCTAATTGTCTACTAAGTAAATCTACAAAATTTGTCTTAAACATTTGAATTTGTTTTACTCCTCATAATTCCCTTGAACTCCTTCCATTTTATGTACGTACAAGCATTTCATTTTCTTTGTTTGAATAATATCCTGGACATATATCTCCATGCTCTGATCCTTTATTTACTATAGTAAATAGAATCTCAGTATACATTTAGAGCATCTTATTTTTTCTGTAAGAGAACTTTCATCACTGCCTTGAACAAACTGCCTGTATTAGAATATGTATGCTTTATTTTATATAATATATATCTTTTTATGTTTTATAAAATATTTTTATATTTAACATATATATATTTGCTTTGTACTGTAAATACAATTTCCATTCATTTTTTCCTATATCTAATATATATAGATGCTTATTACCTTAGATAAAATTTCCATCCTTTTTTTCTACAATTAATCTTTTTCATGTCAGTTTCTTTATCTTGCTTAGTCAAGAATATCACAGAAGAAATTTCTGCATCTTTTCTTACTTTTCTCTGTCTTCTGGATCGTTTCCATCAGAGCAGCTGATCTTATTTTTACTATATCAGTTACTCCTACCCCTCCCCTTATTTTTTAATGTCTTTTAGAACAAGCTCCTTGGGGAAAAATTTTTCTTCTTACTTCCTTTAACTCCCTAGTACTCTACTATAAAATACCTTCACAATGGCTTTTGTTACAGTGCTTCTATCCCTATAGAAGTGATTGGATGAACTGTTAACCCATGATCCTTCTTTATTTCCCTTCCTTATTTATGGCTCAATCAATAATTGAGACTTGGAGGTGTTGATCACTTTGAATAATGGCTAGTGAATGATGAGGGTACAAGTTTTGAGCCACAGTAAGTTTTACAGATCCTCTTGAGCTCCTTTCTATATCATGAAGCACTTATTTGGAGATACTTTTTTAAAAATGAAGTAAAGGTATTTACTTTTATCTTTAGCTTTTAAAGATTTCTTTTTTTTAGTAGACAAAAGAAAAATGGTTTTACAAAACTACATATATTTCTTTCCATATTGGTTTGATAACACTGCAAATTAATTGGTCCATCTGACATACTGCCTGATTTTTTAGGAATAAGTGAACCCAAAAAACTCTTCTTTATTAAGTTTTCTGAGTGAGAAGGATCAGAGACACTGATACTTCTCTTGAATAGGACAATGAGCATTGGGGACAAAGTTTTGGGTGACAAATGAATCAAATCTTAATTCTTTCAGTAGTGAACTGTTTGATTTTAGGGTGACCAGCTAACCTTACCTTTATTTACATAATATAAAAAGATGATTTGTTTTCATGAGATTCTGTTTGGTTAAATCCTGAACTTGTGTCAGTAGAAGAAATACTTTTCATTAAAATAGTGCTGGGCAAATAACTGCACTGACTAGGATAAAAAGATATTAGGAAGTTTATAGAGTGAGAAAAATTGACACTTCACATCATGAAAACAGGCAAGAAATGGCATCAAATGAGATAGTTACTGTAAAAAGAGTCCATTGAAACAAGAACATATGGAGGGTAATGTCTGCCATATTCAAATTAGTGCCAGATTTTTGTGGCTTGTTGGAAGCTTTTCCGTGGACTTTAGAAGGAAAAAGAATACAGCTGTGCAAGCTCCCCTTTTCACCTTGGCTGAGGTACTCTCCAAGAGAGCAGATGGTTCCGAGTTGCAAGCCATGAATCACTGTCAAGGGATCTCTTCAAGCTGCTACAAGTGAGAACTTACAAGCCTCAATGGGTAATATTTCTATTACTATTGTTATCAGTTTCATCCATGCCCTGGCTGCTCAGATCACACTTACTGTTAATAAAGCTCCAAGTGGGAAACAAAATAGCTAGTGTCAGAAAATTATTTCTCTTTAAAAACCTACTGGAAATTTCACTGTTCCTGGCTTTAATGATCATCACTGGAAAGAGTGAGGGAGGAACCTGTCTTTATGTTCATTTGATTTCAAAACAGAAATAAATAAATATTTATTTTAGTGGCTTAACTAGTTAATATTTGAAAGCCAATATTGCTAGTATTATTTTCTTGGTTGTACTATGTGTTCTAAATTTATTTATTATAATGTAGGTGGATAAGTGAGAGTATACTTTTGACCTGTATTATAATGTGTTTATTATAATGTAGGTGGATAAGTGAGAGTATGCTTTTATAATGTGTTTCATTCTAATGCTTTGGTTCATAATGGGAACATATGCTATTTAGAGGAACCACTGTGAATTAATTTGACTCTAGTAGAAAATCTTGAATCAATGAACTCTTTATATGAAATAGAAGGAGATCAAATTGGGTCTCTCTTTTAAAACTCTAATATATATTATAGAGCACATAATTATATACTTTTACTATGTTGATTAGGCTATATTTCAGATACTTCTGTTACTCTAACTGAAGTCACTTCCAGTGAAGTAGCGGAATTTTTGCTAGAATATCTTAGCTATTTTAAAGTAAAATTTGGTTAGAATATATTTCAGTGATCATGTTTAAATTTTTCAGTTGTAAAATATTTTGGACCATTAGTTTTTAAAATGGGAAATCTAATGGAGGATAATAGTGGTTCAAAGTTTTTTAATAATGAAGAAAAGTTAGTATCAATGTCTTGGAGTATTTTTGTGAAAAAGAAACAATACTCGCTCCTTTGGATTTTATTTGTCTTGTGGGAGAAACTCAAGAGTTTGTCTTGTTCATTTTTCTCTGGCTAAGTCAACTTTAGTCAGTGTCATGCCAATATCATATGCCTGAAGAAAAATAGTCAAAATGTTAAACATGAAATATGAGAGTAAAACAACAAAAAGAAAACAAACAAACAAACAAACAAACTAGAGGTGGATAATGTATCCTGAAAACAAGAATTGAGACCTGACACTTACAACTGAATTATATAGCCCTGGAAATCTTCATTTATCCTTTCTATATCACAGAATTTTGTGTAAAATAAGGAAATAAAATAAATTAGTTTTTAAAACTGTGCTGAGAAAAACACTGATGTTGATGACTCCTAGAACAATACAGTCCCATGTTCAAATAAATTAAGAAAAAGAAAACCTCTGGTCATACTAGAACACTTTTTGAAAATTGTTTTGCTAATTTGCATATTAAAATATGACTTAATATGTTCTTGGTAAATAAATGTTTTGAATTCGAAATAACTCATGTCCCCAGACATTTAACAAAAGTATCTCTTAATCATGAAAATGTTTATCTTGCTAGATCCTTTCATGTAACTCAATTTGCAAATATCCTGTATTTATTTGGTGATTCTCTAAATAGGTAATTACCCTCAAAGAATATGTTAGATAATGATTCAGAAAGAGTATGACCTTTAAAAATTCAATTTATATGGAAAAAATAATTTCTTATGGATCATCAGAGTGACATGTTTATGAATTAAAGCTAAGCTTATGAGTGAAATTATGAGCACTTTGACATAGATATTACAGGTTTGCAGGGAAAATTTTGTTCTAGTTGTTCATTTCCATTTTAATGCCCTCAGTCTATGAATTAAATTTGCCTCAGTAACATTTGCCAATTGATTGCATATCCTCAATTCTTATAGAAATTATTCTAACAAGTCATGTAGACATAAGAGTACCAACAATGATATAGTATATATGTAGATCAAACATTATACTTCTAGAGGAATCAAATTTATTCACTGCAATGGCATCATTGCTTCTCACTAATTTATACCACATTTTCCTTCTTTATTTAGCTTTTAATTCTGAAAAGAAAGTGGGCATATAAATCCTACAAAGGATATGAAATATAAGCTAGTCCAATCATGGGAATATGGTATCCTCATTTTGCTACCATCATTTTCGTTTGTCAGTTTTTCATATACCAATAGGAATCTCGCAGTCGTGGGGCCCGTGGATCCAGTGTATTTGAGCATTTTTATGTGGTCTCTTCCTGTTTTTTCTAGAATGAGCTCACTTCTGTGAGGCAACTAGCAGTTATACCTGTCACATTAAGCACAGGTTTTCCACAGTTCAGTGGCTCTTGGTAATTCATAACCTAAAGATGTTATGATTTAAGATGGAAGTTATTCCTCAGGTTATTCCTCAAGTTATTCCTTCCTGATCATATAGGTCATCTGCGAGAAGTCACAACTATCATCGTGATGTAGATCCTTTTTATATGAAAATTAACTTCTAAGTTCTCACCCTTCCTCCTCTATATCCCAGTGTTCTTGTTATAATTGGGAAAAGTAGTTTGAGCATCTGTGGAGTATCTGTAGTGGCTTCATGCATCTCTGACACCTCATCTACTAGTACTATCTTTCCATTATTGCTTCATCATAATCTCTCAAACATGTCTGTGGACTTGATTCTTGGCTTTACTGCTTGCTAACTGTGTCACTTAGATCAGTTTTTCATTTCAATTTCCTTAAGTTTTAATTCTTTGTCTTTAAAATGTGCAACTGAGACGTAAATGTTAGTGAAGGCATAGTGTGATTCATGGAAAAAAAATTCAGTGAGATAGTCATTCAAAAGCTTAGTGTGTAGTTCAGCAAATAGAAGGTACTCAGGATATATTTGTTGCCTTTGTAATTTTCGTTGTTAGTTTGGTTTTAGTTTAGTTCATTATACAGATATACCTTGTAGATATGGAAGATTCAGTTCTAGACCACTGCAACAACATGAGTAGCATAATAAAGCAAACCATAAAAATTTTGGGATGTTTACTCTGTACATTAGTCTATTCCATATGCAATAGAATTACATCTATGGAACAATCAATTAAACATGATATAGAAACACAAAATGAGCATGTACTTTTGGTAACACTGTGCCTGTAGCTTTGCTCAATACAAGGTTGCCACAAACCTTTCATTTGTAAAGCAGGTATTATCTGGAAATCACAATGAAGTCAAGCACAACAAATGAGGTGTGCCTGTAGCTTTATTCTTCACTGGTTTTTCTGCCTAACACTCTCATTTTCCCCTTTCTGAATCTATTTTCCATAATACTTCCATATTTCTTAAAATTGCCAATCAAACTATGTCAGAATTCACTGCTTGAAAACCTATTTTGGCTCCCAGTTTGTTGTAGGATATAATTTAATCTTCCTAGAATGACAGATTGTGCCTTCCTGGACCTTTTACCCTGTATGAAGATCCATCAGAGTCACTTGCTCACAGTTTTGTACTTCCACGTCTTTGCACATGCTTTTCCTTTTGTCTCAAGTCTGCAACTCTCTACTCCACCATTCACAATGCCACACTCTGTCCTTGAAGACCAGCTGTGGCTCCTTAAGCAGTATTCCTTTCTCCTCCATGACACAACTGTGTTTGTGTAACAACAACAACAACAACAACAACGTGTGCACATTATTGTAGTCTTTTTACGCTGTATTACAATTCTGTGATTCACCTTGTTCTCTCCTTCCCCCATCACAATTTCTGGGGAAAAAGCAATAGTTGTGATTCACCTCTCTGTCCCAGAGTCAGGAATGATACTTGAGAAATAGTGGTTTAATGATTGAATGAATAGGAATTAGAGACTACGTGACAATGTGATTCCCCTCCTAAGTGCCTCAGCAGTATCAGTACAAAGAAATACCTAACACTTGGCAAAGGCTAGGCACTTAATAAATACCTAGTAGTCAGTTGTTTAATTTATTTTTTCAGGTACAAATGACCTGTGAGGTAGAAGGAAATTAAATAACTGGAAATACCACGTGTAGTAAATTACTGAGTTAAACACTAAAGAGTTGAAAATTGGAAAAAGTCATTTCTGCTGCCACTTGAGTTCTCATATTTTTTCACATTCTCTCTTTTTTTTAAGATTGTAATTTAAGAGTCATAACTCATAATTACTTAAATATATGAAGTGTATCTGCCATTCTTTGAAAAGGTTAGTACTATCATAGGATGTGTAAATCTTCTTTTATGAAAAAGATGACAGGCAAAATGATGGTCCAAGTCAAGCTCTTATAAAACATTGACTTGGATGTGCTTGCGTTTAAAGTAATTTCAGTTTAATCCCTCATTAGAGATTCAACTCTTATTTATGTACAATGATCAAGCTGATAATATTTTTGAGTCACTGATGAATGAACCAATGGAAATAAGGTCAAATATAGAATTTTCTTCCTCTTAGAATTACTGAATATTTTACATCCCACATTACTGTTTTATAGACTTTCAATGACTAGATAAATGGGACCCTAGGTTTTACATTTATGAAGATATTAATAAGTGAGCAGAGACGTTCCCAAACTGTCTAGAGAAAAAGGATGTAAATGGAGACTTAATCATAAGAAATGTAGAAACAAAGCAGCCAGCCCACCAGTGATGAGCACTGGTGCTAAAAGAACAAAGTTACTTTAGATCAAATACCAGCTTTTGGCCTGGTTGAATAGAACCAAAACCTTACCCAAGATTAAAATTTACCAAAACCTGCATTATCTGGCTATTTTGCCATAATATTCCCAAATGGTATATATATTTTCCAAAATGCAAATCTGCAGTTTGCATAACCAGTCTCTATGATTATACATTTTCCTGTATGATCTTTTATGCTCTTTAAAGCAGAGATTATCTATAATGGAATATTAAGATTGCTACAAAACAATCTGTGCAATCAGAGGGACTGTAGTCCTGAGACACTGGATGATGGGAACCACTAATTTAGGCAGATTGGCATGGATAAGACTAGAAAATGATAAGGATTTGGAGGAATTCATCCGTATGTAGTTTTCTACTTTTCACCACCATCTGCAGAGAATTCTTGAGTAAGAGCACAGGAGTAACAAATAAGATGATGGGATACTGGATTGAGAGCAAAAGAATGTTTGGAGAAGTTCTAGTTTTGGAGTAAAATAGGCTCCCAGGCCAAAGGAGCCAACCACCTACTTTCCCCTCTCCACTATAAAATAAGGTTGAGGTGTTACACAGTTGCCTACAGTCTCTCTTAAAGCTCCTGCATATAGCAGGCCAGGTGCAACTTACTTTCCCTTGGATTGGTCTGTAGCAATCTTCTGAAGGATGTTGCCTGAGGTCATGGCCATGGTTAGGATTTTTCATATTCATGCCCTACTTTTTAAAGTCTCATGCTTTCTGAGAGCGATTCCTTAATAAATTGTTTGCACTCAAATCCTCGTATCAGTGTCTGCTTCTGAGAACACCAACTAAGGCAAATTCATTTTGAAAGTTCCTGATATGGTTTAGAGATAATAATACACATAGGATGCCTGCTAGATTTTAAAAGATAAAATAGATACTAATGATAATTACTCTTATTTAGTCTATTGATTTTTTTGGTTATTTTTCATTTTTTATTCTGTCTATCTCTATGCATATTCACCTTCCAGAGATCATTTTTTTAATTTTAAGTATATATATATATATATATACATATATACTTATATATACTTTAAGTATATATATATATGTGTATATATATATATATATATATATATATATATATTTCACATCTTTGTATTCCCCAGGAGTCACCCACCACCTCCCCTCCCTGATTGTTCCCACTCTTCCCATTCCCCCTCCCCCAAGTTGTGTGTACTTTAGTTTGGTTTTTAGCTTGTTTTGACTTTTCCTCCTGGTCTTTTGTTTTTCCTATGTCCCATATATTAGTGAAACCATTTGGTTTCTGTTTTTTGTTTTTTGACTTGTTTCTGCTAATATGATTTCTTCTAGTTACATCCATGTTATCATAAATTCACCAAATTTGTCATTTCAGAGATCAAATTTTATATCCTCAGTTGTTTATACATTTTTAGACTAAAAATTAAGCTTTATAGGAAATCATTGGGGTAGGCTTATTTTCCTGTGCTGATGACTGTTTGAGCCCATTTGCTGGTGTATATAAGTTGTACTAGGAGCTAATGTAGGTGGCTGTAAGTAGTTCTAAATGTTAAATTCCTACTTTCAGTCAGTGGCTGTGCCCCATAATGACTTTTATCCATTAAAACATAGGTTATATAGTCAGAGGGAACTGGATATGAATTTATACATTTTATAATCCTCTCTAAACTAAGGAATGTCTCTCAATTTTGTCATAATTTAAACAAGTGATAGCTGAGGACAATTTCTGAAATGTAGTAAGTGCCGATTTTTTTAAAAATATTTTTATCGCTAATGCATTTTAGTTTCATTCCAATAGCCCAGTAGTATATTACATTCACATTCAGATATTTTCCCAGATATGCTGCTGTTGCATTATGGAAATTCCTTGTCTATCCAATGTGTCTAGTGACCTTCTACCAAAGAAAAGGTGGGTTAACTAATAGCTTCTTTTCTGGGTAACTGATGTCTTATTTAGTGTTTTACTGTTTTATAAGGGAAGAAAAATAATTTTCCCTCTGCCCTCCTGCATTTTTAACTGAGAACATGTAATAAAAGACAGATTAGGAAAACAGACAAAAGTCTATTAATGTGTATACTTCATGCAGTCATGGGCAATAACCAGGTAAAAAATCAGTAACTCCAACTTAGAAATCCAGCTAATACTACATCTTTAATTAAAAAAATAATATATTTATGGAGAAATGATACAACCAAAAAACTAGTTTTATTTTCCAAGGACAGTGATAAAGGCCAGTTACGTATATTCCTTTAGTGCCATCTCAAGGCTAAAAGTTCTGAAGTTATCTCCAGGGGGTAACTTTTGTTTTTCTAGTAAGGAAGAAAGTGGAACAGTTCTCTGAATCTCTGTACTGTTTGGGGGCAATGTGGTGTGGGAAGGTAGGAAACTTTTCTTATATTGGCTTCTCATTTGCCTTCAGTTTAAAAACAATCTTTATGCCAAAGTGCCATATTTTGAGCTGTCATCTTCTACTCTTCGGTTTTAAGGAACACATTAAAAAAGTTGTGCTTTTTCTGACAAATAGTAATTTAGTTAACTAGATTTTGACTGACTGCTCCTGTGGATAATTCACTTTGAAATGAATAATCTGAGCTATTTTTCTTCACTTGGTGATTGGCATAGTTGTACAATTATAGATTGTATCAATGATAAATATTGATAATGTTTTCTGGAAAATGTTAAGACCATAATCAGTAATTTTCTTTACAGAATAGTTTAGATTAAGTCCTCCTTAAAGATAAAGATTTACCTAAAATAATTTTTATGACATTTGGTTCTGTTAGTTTAAATTTATTTCAGCGACCTTTCTAGAAAGCCCGAGGTAGAGACGTTAAATTTTTTCTCTTATATTTTAATTACGTTAATGTGACCTCTAATTGCCTCTCTCTCCATGTCTTACTTTTTTAGAATGACCATTTTTTAAATAGCAGGAATATCTGCCACTTTTCAAAAAATATGAGCTTGTAATTCAAGCCAAAATATGAATTTATAGTTAAATTAACACATTTCCATGGGGAAATATTTTACATATGTGATTTTTATCTGCTTTATTTTTCCCACCTTTTCTCTTTTGTTTTTCTCTTTCTGCTAGGAGGTAAAATACTCCTTGAGTGAGACTCCTGGGTGTCAGAAGAGCACAGGTAAATGCTTTTAAATGCATGTTTTCCCTCTGGATCTCTGGTTGAGTTCACCAGAGCTATCAGCAAGCACCCGTTGGGCTGAGATTTTTCAAGACTTTTCTAGGACTTTTTATCCTTACATGTTTCTCCAAAGGGCATTAACAGATCAAAACAAAAAAGTTGTTAGCTGCTGTGAATTTCTTTTGGCATTTGGCATTTCAGTATCTTCCTTTCTGACACTACATTATTTTCATCTTATGTTAAGGGTATCTGAAGATACCAGATTTTCTGGGGATTTATATATGTATGTGTGCATATATATATATATATATATATATATACATGCATATATGCACACACATACATATGGACAAACATAGATATATATGATTATAGAAAATACACAAGTGCATTTATGACTTTCTTGTTCTGTTAAGTGAAGTTTATCTAAAGTTGATGACTGTATGTGCATATGATTTGCTTGATAATGATGTATAGTTGTCAGAATAAAACTTCCCAACTTTTATTTGCAATTATGAATTTGAGGAGAAAAGAGGAGGGGAAATCACTCAAATTAGAGATTATATAGCATTGTTACTTTTTAAAGAATTATGTTATTTGTAACAATCATAAGTAGAGCATAATACTCATACCTAACTAATGTGGTTATCTGGAAGATGCAATTATTAGATGTATTGGTATCATTTATATGTTTCTAAGTTAGATGAAAATTAATAGTTTTGTGAAATTAATATTCTAGTGGTGGTGGAGTAAAAATAAATAATAAAATATTTTGACAATTCATTACACATTAAAAACCTACTAGAAAAAATGTTTTGAAAATTTTTGTGACT
Source organism: Uropsilus gracilis (assembly GCA_004024945.1). Taxonomy (NCBI): domain Eukaryota; kingdom Metazoa; phylum Chordata; class Mammalia; order Eulipotyphla; family Talpidae; genus Uropsilus; species Uropsilus gracilis. Next base: position 10,500 of record PVHY01016687.1, read on the forward strand.
TTAAAAGAAATATACAATAAGACAAATGATGGTGAAAATGTAGAGACACTGAAACAATTATATTTTGCTGATGGGTATGTAAAATAACACTTCCACTTTCAAGAGTAGTTTAGATTTCTTTAAAAAGTTTACCATATTATCATAAAATTGTCCAATTTGTCATTAACAAAAAAAAATAAAAAGTTTACCATAAGTTATTACACAAACCAGTAGTTTTCTTTTAGCTTATTTACGCAAGAGAAATGAAAATACATACTCACAAAAGACTTGTATGTGAATTCTCCCAATAGCATTATTCATAATATCCAAAAAGGATTTTTTATAATCCAAATTCCAGTTCAAATTTTATTAGAGTAATATTACTATACCACACTGTATTAGTAGGTGATAAGCATTTTTTCTTGCCCCTGTTAGTATTTGAAGAATTTATTTAACTTCTCTTCCCTTTTTTTTAATTGTTGTTGTTGTTGTTGTTGTTTTTCAGATGACTATTTTATTTGTATTTAAAATAATTCTATTAAATGAGCATTTTACACAAGGGCACCTCAGTGTCCTGTTGGGTTAGTGGGAATCACTGGGGTCTCCAGATGCCCATCGGCCTCAGGGAAAGGGTTTTCTTTCTTTTTTTTTTAAATTTATTTATTTATATATTTCACATCATTTCAGTCCCTGGGGGTCACCCACTACCTCCCGTTCCCACCCACTCCAGCTGGTCCCCATTCTCCCCTTGTGCAGTTTCATTTGGTTGACCATATATTAGTGAAACCATTTGGTTTCTGTCCCTTTCTATCTGGCTCGTTTCTGCTAGAATGATTTCTTCTAGGTACATCCAGGTTTCCATAAATTCATCAAATTTGTCATTTTTAATTGATGAGTAATATTCCATTGTGTATAAGTACCACAATTTTTTCATCCAGTCATCTGTTTTGGGGCATTTAGGTTGCTTCCATGTCCTTGAAATTATAAATAGTGCTGCAGTAAACATCTGAGCACAGGTGTCCCTTTGTACCCACATATAGGTCTCTTTTGGGTAGATTCCCAAGAGAGCAATTGCTGGGTCAAATGGTAATTACATTTTCATTAACTTGAGGGTCCTCCATACAGCTTTCCATAGTGTTTGGACTAGTTTACATTCCCACCAACAGTGTAGTAGTGTTCCTTTCTCTCCACATCCTCGCCAGCAATTCTTGTCTGTTTTTTTATTGTTGTTTTATGTGGTTTTTGCTTGTTTGTTTGTCTGAGTAGTATGAGTTCCTTGTGGATCTTGGATAGCATCTATTGTCAGACATATAATTTGCAGATATTGTCTTGCATTCAGCAGGTTCTCTTTTTGTTTTAACAATAAGATTCTTTCACCCTGCAGAATCTTTTCAGTTTAATATGGTCCCATTTGCTTATATTCACTTTTGTTTCTCTTGTCATTGGACAATGAATCCATAGATGATATGTGTGCCATGTCCATACAATAGAATGTTATTCAACAATAAGAAGGAACGAAGAGTGGATAAACACTGCAACATGGATGATCCAAAAATGTATTAAGCTAAATGATAAATGCCAAATGCATATTATATAATAAGAAGAATTTCTTAAGGTGGGGAAATAGTAAAGGATATATGGTCTTGTTATTAGGAAGGAAAGCCCCATGGAAAGAATGGCTACACAAGGTTGCTATTTCATAATTATTGAATCTATCAATATCATTAATTAACGGTATCATTAATTAATGATACCATTAATCAATACCATTAATCATTCATTAATGTTGATCTATGAATATCAGCACTTTTAGAAAGGTTAAGAGCAGGATTTGAAAGTTCTTATTTGAAACCTAAGTTACACCACTTCTAATTGTAAGATCTCAGGGTGTTATTTCAACTTACAGAGTCTTAAACTCTGTATTCCTCCTTTAATCTAACTTTTGACTAATTTAATTAAGCTCTAAGAAGACTCAGAAATTTGTCTTAAAATTCCTCGACAGGGAGTTAAATATTGACAGATAAAATGACTTATTGTTGATGTTCCTATGGTTTTATATGTTTCTGTGCTTATTTGCTAATTATTCATGATAAAGTTGTCATTCGCTGGAAATACTGATATTGAGAAACTGATTCAGTTAGAAACCTGAAATTATTATAATGAAAATCTCACCATTATATAAGGATTAATACAAACATCTACTGACACAAGTTTTTGTTTCATTTACTTAGGTTTTCTGAACCAATAAAGATACATATCTTATATGTTGTTATTAAGTGATTTTTCATAAAAATTTCAATCCTTCAATATGATATATATATATATAGTTTTTAAAAATGTGTTTGATGCCACAGTACACTGTTTACAAACCATTCCAGATTCATTTTTTTTGTAGTGTGAAAGAAACAATGGTAATTATTTCTTCAAGAAAAACATGTAAAGATAAATCCATTTTTTATTTAAATTACATATTTCAAATATAAAGAAGAATCCAGAAGATATTGTTAAATATCTTCCATGTATACAGCAACTAGGTTAAAAAAAAGTTAATATTTTACTATATTTACTTCAAATATTTCTTATTTTATAAAGAAAAAGGTATTTTGGGAAGGACTAAGTTTTCACCAACCTTATTATTTCCCCTTTGTTCCAGAAAAAAATCCTTTATCAAGTTTGGTGTGTGTGTTTTACATACATATTGGTGAACTCAATACATATGTAGAGATTCATAATCAAAATGTGATTTTTCTACATTAAAATTTATATTAATGATATCAAATTGTATAAAACAGGAAAGAAATAATATGGTAATAGTTTGATGATAAATGACAGAAGGCTAGATAATGCTTCATATGAGTTAAAGAATGTTAGAAATACCTGCTGGCTGATATTGAGCGAAAGCTACATGACTGAATTGGGATTAAACAGCCATTACCTGATACTCTAAAAATGACATGATAGGACACCTCTGTAACATTCTAGCAGAATTTCATTACAAATCAAAAACAGCTGAAGCCTCTAAATCCAAAATCTAGAATTGCAAATATTGATATTAATCTTTGCATAGACAACCTGCAAATTCTGTCATTATAGGACTGTTTTCTCAGTTTCATATTTAAGAATGGTACTGCACACACTTCTATCTTTGGCTGGTAATTGGATAGGCCTTCACAAAATTCAGAAGGAATTAAAACTGAAATCCCCATGTGATTGCCTTCAGAGGAGTAGCACTGTTAATAGCATTTTATGTTAATAGATAATTAAAATTCTTAACCATTTACACCAGAAAATGTAAGATTCGCTGAGAAAATAAGAGTCACTGAGGTTCACTTGTTTGTTTACTCATATAACAGAAGCCACATAAAAGTGATGAAACTTTCATCAGATGCTTAATAATTCTTGAATGCATCCTTTTGCAACTAGCCTTACAAAACAGTATGTTCCTTTTAACTTTTTTGTTAACTAAGGTAATATTGGACTATTTCCACCAAGTATTATCACCATAGTTCACCCACCACTATAGTATGCTCACCCATATTCTATCACCATAGATCATTGTGATTCCTTCCCTCTTAGTTCTTTACCCTCCCACACTCTCCCTTTGGTGTTTCAGTACTGTAGTGTTGTAGATCTTTGGAATATTCAGTTAACTGTTTAATGGCTAATTGACAGTTAAAACTGAGAACCCCACTCCTACATTTCATGTTCTAACATGTTGGAATTCTCTTTCCAAGGGAGAGTTCCATTTGGTCTTTTAAAATGCTATAAGAGTTATATCTTAGGTGTTAATTAGAAGATGTTAGTTCTACAACTTACCTCTTCTACATTCCTCAATTTAACTCTTTCCAAGGAGGAGTTCTTCTTGGTCTTGGTAGATATTGTGTGTAGCTGTTAATTAGAAGACACTCTACATTTTACAGCTTACCTCTGCTTCATTAGTTTTCTCTGATCATTGTAATTAGTAGATAGATAATTTCCCTGATCATTATAATTAGTAGATAGATAGTAGATATCTGATAATTATTAATCTTTAAAAAAAATTTTGGGGGGGACTAGGTCTCACTATTTTTGCCTGTGGAACCACAGGCTCACATTGCCTAGGGTACCACAGATTCAAGTAATCCCCAGCCTCAGCTTCCCAGGTAGCTGGGATTATAGGCATGCACCACTCTGCCCAGCTATATTTTTTTGGAACTAGGTGCCCCTGGCGGGACTCAAACCATGATCCTTGACCCTGGTCGTGGCTTCCTAGGCTGCCGTTTACAGGCATGTGCCACCATGCCGGGCCTTTAATCTTTTAAATATTAAGAAGAGTGAACTTATGGCAAGAATTAGAAATCATTAAATAATTTGTTGGTGCAAACACATTTAATTAATTTTAAAAAGCTTTCTAAAACTAACCTATAATAGACTGAATGTTATGATAAATGTTGGAGATACAAAGAGGAAAAGCAGATTCTTTATTTCTGCCTTCAAGAAGCTCTTTAGTTCCATACATACTGTGATGTTCCAGCAGGATCAATCTATTTTGTGTCACCTTTATAAAAATAATTATTTCCCCCCAAGCTTAAGTCCAGTTCTAAGCCATCCCAGGAAATACACAAGTTTTTATTATAATAATGGTTGATGAACTTATTATATCATACAGATATCCAGTAATTAACCAGGAAATGAGTTCTGAGTATAGTTACTCCCAGGTGAAGCCATTTAGGTAAAATACAAGAAAGCATTAATTTTATCTGAACTTCCTGTCCTTCATGCATGAATCTGATAGTAGCATTGTATTGAAAAGATCTGACTTAGCACTGCAGGGACTAGTCAGGCTACTGGGCAAGGCAGTCATGCCCCAATGTTGCATCCACTGATGTTCCTTAGGTCCCATGCTAGCAGTCAGTCCAGCAGCTAAAATAATCATTTTCTCTTCAGTTTGTTGCAGTATGTTGAACTACCTGAAAGCAATATAACTGGGATCCATGGAAACCAAATATCTGTTCAAGCTAGAGAAATGCCAGCAAATATTTTTTGTTGTATTGAGAGGCATTGACTTTTTCTTGTATTTTCTTATTCATCATTTCATATTTTTAATTCATCAGATGATGGTTTGAGTAAAGAATGAAAAGGATGAGGAAAGCCTAATTACCAAAGTGTGAATCATTTCTTTATTTCAATTCTGGGTATTCCTCAGGCAAGACAAATGACCCTGCGAATATTTCGAACATTCCTGATGCTATCATTAAAATTATTTATGATTGTTACCAGGCCTTGGAAGTGAGGCAAGCTTTAAATTAGGTGTCTTGATTACTAAATGGAGTTCTTTCACTAATGCATAAAATTTAGCACAGAATACAAGGCATAAAGACATAGAAGCTGAATTATTTTACAATTACAATTAAAAGATAAAGGCACGCTGAAATGGCAAAATCATTAACTTAAATTTACATATGTCTTCAAAACTTGTATCATAATATTAGAGAAATATTGTACTGTAGTCTTGATCACATTTTATTGAATGGGTTATCCTTTTCTCGAAAATATCATTCTAAGATGATATTCAACAGTTCAAAGTTGTCCTTTCTTTTTTTTCCATTCACCCTTGAGAGATTTATTCTGTCTTGCTGATTTATAAGAAAAGGGCCAGAAAGGAATGTAATCTTTAAACTCTTGTTTATTTATTTTTCCTGAATGTATTGTTGAGCTGGTATATTTAACATCTTGATCTGGGTGGTCTGGTATTATGATAGGCATGTTGTGTCTTCCCCCCCCAACACATACATGTTAGAATCCTAATGCCCCATGTGATACTATTAGAAAATGGGGGTTTTGGGTTTTGACTAGTCATGAATTGATAACTCATGAATGAGTTTAGTGCTCTTACAAAAGAGATCTCACAGAACTGCTTGTCCCTTCAGGATACAATGAGAAGTTCTGGAAATGGACCCTCAGCAAATGTGGTGGCATCCAGAACTGTAATAAATGCATTTCTTTGTTTATAAGCTACCTAATATGTGGCATTCCATTATAGCAGTGAAATATCTAAAACATGAGGTAATCATCACTTATGGATTTCATAGTATACATTACAGCTTGCTCCAAAATACATTTGAATTTCTTAACAATAGTGGAAAGTATGAAAAACAAGTAAAATAAATAGAAGTTAAACATTCAAAATACAATTAGAAAATAATGGTAAAAGGAAATGTATTAGAAAACCTGATAAATTCATTATTGTAACTTAGTCCTGAGTTTATGAATCAAAATTCAAAAGACAATATGATGAAGAGATGTATCAAAATTTTTCTCTAGCAAGTTGTAGCAGGCTAAATCTAAAGAGGAAGGACAAATGGCCAACAGGCACATGAAAAAGTACTCAATGTCACTAACAATCAGGGAAATGAAAATCAAAATCACAATGAGATACCACCTTACACCAGTAAGAATGGCACGTATCAAAAAAAAAAGGGCAACAACAAGTGTTGGCATGAATGTGGAGACAAAGAACACTCTTACACTGTTGGTAGGAATGTAAACTTGTCCAGCCACTATGGAAGGTTGTGTGGAAGACCCTCAAACTAATGGAGATGGAACTACCATTTGACCCAGCAATTGTTCTTCTGGGAATCTACCCAAGGGAGACCTCAATACTTATACAGAGGGACACCTGTACTTGGATGTTTATTGCAGCACTATATATAATTGCAAGGACATGGAAACATTCCAAAATGTCCCAAATAGACAAATGATTGATTGAAAAGGACATGGTGTAGTATATGTATATATATATATATATATATATACACATACATACATATATATATATACATATACATACATACATACATATATATACACACACACACACACACACGCCCAACAGGAATATTACTCATGAATTAAAAACTACAAATTTGATGCATTTGAGATAGCGTGAATGAACTTAGAGGAATCATATTAGCAGAAACAAGTCAGAAAGAAAAAAAACAGAAACCAAATGGCTTCACTAATATATGGGATATAGGAAAAACAAGCAAACAGTGAGGAGGAAAATTCAAAATAAGCTAACAACCAAACTAAAGGACACAACTGGGGGTGTGGGGAATGGGTGGGAGTGGTCAGGGAGGGGAGGTGGTGGGAGAACCTTGTATTGTATTGGGGAATACAAAGATGTGATGTCTATATCTATATCTATCTATATCTGTATCTATCTATCTATCTATAGATATAGATATATAGATATCTATATATATATAATTGCTTATATAAAAAAATAAAATAGTTTCAGCTAGAGTGAGGTGCAGCCTAGTAACTGGCTTCTAAACAACACAATCTAACAGACTTGATCTGATATCACTTCCAAATCAGGCTTCATAAAATTTTGACTACACAATTTTACTGACTGGCAGACCCCCTCTTTTCTTGTTGGTTTTATTAATCAAGTACAGTGATATTGGAGAGGTCTGCATTGCAAGAAATTTATGCATGTTTCAGCCAAAATCCATCAAGGAGGTAAGGCCCTCAATTCAACAATTCTTAAAAGTGAATGCTGTCATCTGATAGGATAGGATAATCCTTACCTGTTCCTCCTTCAGGAGGGCGGATCAGAACATGATTGGAGCTTGCATGATTCATGGTTAATGTCTCTGTGTAATCAGGACTTGCAAAAGTGAATTCTGCCAGACAACCTTGTAAATAAACTTTAGTGATATTTCTTCCCCAGTTGTGCCTTCAAATGAGACTTCAGCCCTAACCATTACCTTGATAATAGCTTTAAGAGAGCTGGCCAAGCAAAGGATCCTTATAGTGGATGCATTTATGAATACAGACACTGGGAGATAAAAAAATGTGTATTACTTTAATTTGATAATTTTATGATAGTTTGTTATATAGCACTACATAAAAAATAAACAAGTGAAAAATGGTATTACCTTTAGGTCCATAAATACGGTAACTATCATGAAGGGTTTGCCAAACAAATTAATAGGAATGAGGAAAATGTGATCTAGTAAATGTTTTCCATAAAAAAAACATTTCAAAAGCTTAGGCTCAACTATAACTCAACCAAGTCTTTAAGATTTTTTTCTTATTTTTTTCTTCTGGAAAATTAAAGGTAGTAGAGCAGCAGAGCTTATTTTCTCATGAGCCAATATAAGATAGTGATGGAAGTTGTAGAGGAATGAGCAGCTGCTATTCACCTAGGATATGAGAAATGAACTCTGAAAATGCTGAACTATACTAAATATTTGACTTGGTCTCCATAAGTGCTGCAGTGAAGAAATTCTTTGTTGTCAATTAAGGTGTCATCCATATGCTTTGTATGTATGGCAGGCCACTAAAAGCCTGGCACCCTAACTGGAAAATTCAGAAACCTGGCTCATGCACTCATTTTGACAGAGGGCCATTCAACTCCCATTTGGAGGAAGAGCTGCCAGAGTGTCAGTACGTAGAATCATCTTTTTCCAAATTTTGATTTTGTACAAGGATTTAGAATACTAGATATCTATAGCAATAGCTTAAAGGAAGAAGTTGTTTTCAACTCAATAAAATAAGAGTAATTATTAACCAGCTGATTCCCAAGACTCTAAAGGGGCCTTAGTTGTTATTGTTCATTTGATCTGCTTCTGATGCAGAGTTCAGTATTATTATAGATATTTTTTAGCTATAGATGGTAGAAATAGCTATAGAGTATAGCTACTATTTATAGCTAAAATATTAATAATCAATAACTTACATATAATGTATGGTTATATGAATAGATACATTTCTTCTATATAATGCAAATATCTATAATCAATATTTTATATAATATATAATTACATGAATATATATAGCTCTTGTAAATAGAAATCTATTTTATATGTCTATAAGTTGTAAATATGATCTATTATACCTAGAAATCCATAATATTTGTAGATATATCTATAATGTAAATTATATAAGTTACAGTATAGATCTAAATCTGCAGTAGATTTCTACAATCTATAGTGATTGAATAATTAGATATTTCAGATATTTAAAACTTGATGTTTCTTCATTTGAAGAGGATTAATGAACACATCTTTAAACATTTGATTTATATGTATATGTAGGTGCATTTTTATTTCTGGAAAATGGACTGTTTAATTAAATTCATAATCATATAAAAATATTAGCCATGTCATTTACAATGAAGCACTGCATTGCCTTCTTAAATGGGATTGCTTAAAAGTCAAACTTCCTGAGTTTAATTCCTACTTTGTCACATAGTTGCTCCATGAGCCTGGCAAGTCATTTGATTTCTGCATGACTTTATCTCCTAATAGGTACAATGTTGATAGTCATAATATTTCATGGCCTACTAAAGAGGGTAAATAAGTTTATATATGTAAAATCTTGTTTCATGCACCTATTAAGACTTCTATAATCAGTCGGGTGGTGTGAGCCTGTAAGCTTCAGCCTATGAAGCGGTTGGGGTTAGGGATCACGGTTCGAGTCTTGCTTGGGGCAACAAAGTGAGACCTAGTCCCAAAAAATAGCTGGGCGTGGTGGCGCGTGCCTATAATCCCAGCTGCCTGGGAAGCTGAAGCTGGGGATTGCTTGAGTCTGTGGTACCCGGGCAACGTGAGCCTGTGCGGTTCCACGGGCAAAAATAGCGAGACCTAGTCTCAAAAAAAAAAAAAAAAAAGAAAGAAAAGACTTCTGTAATCATGAAATCATGAACTACTAATTCCACTATTAGCTGATATCATTAAATTTTTTAAGATCACAGATTATTGCAAATTCCTTTGTTTATAAGGTCAATTGTTTAATAAAATCATGCTGTCAATCAGAGTGACAAATATGATTCCCTTTTCAGAAAGAGAAAAATCCTCATCTGTAGTGGTGAGCTCTACCTCCAATTAAATTGTAGTTCTGCAGTGGTTCTGAAATATTTCAGGTTGTCAGAGCATGTGAGCAGTAGGTCCATGATAATCATCAGTACTGTCCACTAAAAGTTTGGTTCTCCACTTTCCTACAACGTTGCTAGCTTCTAACTTCCCACTCCCTTGAAGGTAGGTGTAGCCTTGAGCTATGCTCTTGCACTATTTACAGTTTATCTGGATCATATTTCAGAAGTGTTTGCAATGATGAAACCTCCAACAGCCAGTTCCTCAGAATAGGGGCAACACTGAACAAAGCTAAGACTGTATCCTTAAGAAAATAGAGTGCCCAACCGACTGGGAGAAAATTTTTGCCCTCCAGACAAGTGGCAGGGTCTGATAACAATGATTCACAAAGAACTCCTACAGTTCAGCAAATACAAAGCAAAAAACCCAGTCAAAAATGGGGAGAAGAACTAAAAAGACACTTCACCAAAGAGGAGATACAAATGGTTAATAGGCATATGAAAAAATGCTCCACATCACTAATAATCAGGGAAATGCAAATTAAAACCATACTGAGATACCATCCTACACCAGTAAGAATGGCCCGTATACATAAAACAGACAACAACAAGTGTTGGGGCAGATGTGGAGTAAAGGGAACTCTCTTACACTGCTGGTGGGAGTGCAAACTGGTCCAGGCACTATGGAAGACTGTGTGGAGGACCTTCAAACAACGTAAAGTGGACTTAGCATTCGACCCAGCAATCCCACTACTGGGAATCTACCCAGAGGACATGAAAACACTAATTCAAAAGGACATCTGTACACACAGGTTTATTGCAGCTCTGTTTACAATTGCCAAGATTTGGAAACAAACAAATGCCCCAAAACTGATGAGTGGCTAAAAAAAATATGGTACATATACATGATGGAATACTACGCATCCATCAAGGAGGACAAACCCATGTCATTCGCAGCAACATGGATGGAACTAGAAAGACTCATATTAGCAGAAATAAGCCAAAAAGAAAAAGAGAAATACAGGATGGTCTCACTTATATGATAGATATAGAGAAAAACAAACAAACTAATAAGAAAAAATAAAAACAACCAATGGGACTGAACAATGGAGCGAGAGAAGTGGAGGGGTAAGAAGGCGTGGGAGGGAAGAGCACAAAAGATCAGGATGGTTAACAGGTGTTAGCGAAGTGGGAAAGCCCCAGGCCACACAACAATGCAATAATATAATATAAATATAAATGCACATATACATGCAAATTAAAAAATTAAAATAAAAAAAAGAAAAAAGAACAACCATCACAGAGATAGTTAACTTCTGTAGATAGCTCTTCTATCGTACTCCCCATTATACATTCCCAGAAGTAATAATCAGTACACTGGATTTGATGTTTGCCATTCCAGTGGTATTTGAAACTCTTAAATCACACATCAGTAAATAATATATTATTTTGCATGGTTACAGTTTCATTAATTGTGGTATTGTAATATGTATACCTATCTATGTAACTTGCTTTCTTCTCACAAAAAAATTCCAAAAAATATTTTAAAAAAAAATCTCATAACTAGGATATTGGAGAATATCCCCATATGCTACTTCTATTATTGTATCCAAATTTCAAGTTGTCTTAAAGTTTTAAAACTTGCAAACTTGCAATATTTGTCATATTGATATCTTGTTGTATTATACGTTCTAAGCCTGAAATAAACTGTGTAGTTTAAAAGGAAAAAAAAGAAAAGAAAATAGAGTGCCTATTAAGATCTGTGATAACTTGGTGATGTTCCACTTTGTAAAATGGATGCCACAAAGTGAGAAAGACAGTAAGATGCATAGCAGGAGAATATTAGAATATTGAGGGGATGTTGAAAAAGATATGAGCAATGATAGAGAGCTTATGTCTTTGATAGGATAAAAATGATAGGATGAAAGAGAATATGAATCTATCTGATATTGTAGAGACAGCATTTAACATGAATCTGACAATTGATTAATGATGGAATGAATTGTGAGTGGGGTCAATTAAATACAAGACCAAAGCTTGAATATTTGTGACTAAAGAACATGGCTTCTCCACCAATAGAAACAGAGAACACAGAAGTAGGAGGAGGCTTTGAGAAAAAGGGCTTCGGTTTGAGGAATTCTGAGGTTTAAGACACTTATAAATTTTCTATTGAGATGTAAGTTAGTTCTTTGGGAAAGATATGATCAAAGTGACAGAATGAGAACTAGAAATATAGTATGTAATGGATATTTGGAAAAGGGAGATTTTTCAAGAAGGGTGGGATGAAAAAGAGAGGGAGAGAGAAAGGAGGGATGATGAGATTTAAAGTTAAGAACCCCTGAAAGTGCTTGTTCAGTCTCATAGTTTTCTATGGCATAGGAGACTAAGTGTCCACTAATTTCACTCTTAAATTAATAGCTTTGCTGCCACCTAAATAAAATATCCTTCAAGTATTTGAGGAGGTTCCTTTGAATAATTACCTTCTGAAAATATTGACTAATTCAGAATACTCACCATATTGTAGATTGTTAAGGATAGCCAAACTCTAAAGTTTTCTACAATTTTCCTTGCCTTTTCTGACAATTGCAAGATAATAACTTTAAATGAATATTAAATTTATTGTTTTTCCAATGTTTATATATTTCTGCTTCTTAGATTGACATTGAATTTTGAAGTCAATAACACAACACAAAGTAGTCTTTCTCTCAAAAGTTGGTCTCAGAATAACCCCATCTCCCTTCAGGGGTAATTTTTTTAAATGGGTTCCATCTGTTTACCACATCATGTAAGTTTCAGGAGCAATAACAGTTTCACATCTTGAAAGGTGTATATGCCATATAACCCTCGCCATCAAAATTGATTTTTTCAAATACCCACCCAGGGAGAATCTGGCAGAGGCACTGTTTATTTTAATTTCTGTTGGCTGGTATGTATAAAAGGTCAACCCTGTACACCTCTCACATTCAGAGACATTTCTTGGTTTTTATTGGGTGTACACTGGTGCCAGCTGTGTTAAATCTTTCAGGTGATTCTGTATTCAAATGCATTGGAAACGATTAAACACTGAAGATCACAGTTATTTGTTTTTTTTTAATGTCAGGTTTATAAAACCTAAACCAAGTTTTTAAAAGAGTTACATTCTAAGGGGCAGAAGTATTATATATCATGCATTGCCCTGGAATTTGAATATATTCAGTTACCGTCCTAACATTTTCATTAGTAAATGGTACTGTTTCCACTAACATGAAGTCTCAAGGTACTACATATATACCCACTGTCAGAAACAAACTAAAATTGATTGCTGGATTTAAACAAAATAACTTAAAAATAAAGCAAGAAGGAAAATGAGTAAACGAGAGAGGCTGTTTTTATAAAAGAATTATTGTTGGAAGGTGATGGGTAAGTCAGTGTCTGATGAGCTAACACTAGAGTTTTCTTTGTTGTGTTTTATTTATAACAGACATTGATAATATAAGTTCTTTCCTTGTGAATATATTTATTTTATATGAGTCAGGTGATACTTCACAGGAAATGCACTTCACAGTTTGAAGTCTAGAAGAGAATTAAGACTCAGTATAATTTAGTGTTTCCTTTTTTTGTGGGCTACAGAACTACAGACCTAGCTAAGAAATTATGGTGATATAAGGATGTTTATCTTAGGTTATAGAGAACTAATCCACTACACCTTCTGCATTCTGTTCAAGTTGGAAGAGTAATCAAAACAATATTGGGTACCTTTAGCAAAGGGAAAACAATCAAATTAATAAGACACTTATGGAAAATTCACATGGTTGTAAATTCTAACACAGAGGGAAGTTGGCCAGAATATTTATTTTGTGTTTTTAGGAGCTGGTGTATCAAGGGCAGAGGAGAGTTCTTTTTTTTTATAATAATTTTTAATTTTTAATATTTAAGTTAAAAAGTTTAAAACTTTATAAATTACTAAATAACCAAAACCCTACTTTTAAAACTATGTCAGAAAATAGAAAGTGTCCACTCTCTACTACTTTCTCCCAATCACATTCTGTCATTTATGAAAGTCTCAATTTTTATGTTTTTATTTTTTAACTTAATTATTTTTATTATTGTTATTGCCATTATTTGTCTTATTTTACATTGTTAGACCGTGAGGGGGTGTGTGACCTCATCTTCATTCTGAGAGTAAAATAAGAGTCTTAGCTAGAGACAACATGTTTACTGATAAACCTTGAAATCAACGAGATCCCCAGGCTATATTCCTCTAGATCATAAAAGGGAGAACGGTGAATGCTATTTTCCTTAGAGCAAGGGTAGAAACTTAGGACACATGAATCTGTTCTTACTTGGGCAGTGTTTACTCTGGGTCTATTGAGGAAAGTTTATCTAACCATTTTTGGGGGACAACCCCCACACTTGAGAATTATTCATTGATCTATTGCCCTGTCCATGAAAGCACTTCTTAAATAAAATTTCAGGCATTGAAGATGGAGAATTTTCATTTAAACTTTTGAAAATGAGGAGGAGATTTAATTCATAGATATTGCTGTCATTACTTAAATATCCAACACTTTAATCCTTAATGTATGATCTAATAAGGTTAAACCATATGATAATTCCTGAAACTTATGTTTTTTATATGTTTGGTTAATGAAATCATTGATAATAATTTTTGAACATTATTTTCTTTTCTAACTTTTCTTTGAGTCTTGATAAGTTATCATATCAGTGAATCATGGGGGAAAAAAAAGATGAGTGAAGAAACAACATTTTGTCATAAATAAAAACTGGTTAAGCTGAAAGAAAGGAGCTATGTTCAGTTTCAGTGGAAGGTTAATGGTAAGATGCACTAGGTTTCAGATTGTAAGTGGTGTTGTTTGATGTATTTATTAATACATCAAAGAGGATGCTGAACTCTTAACAGGCACTATAAAAAATTAGACCTGTGCTCTTGGATTCAATCCAAGAGGTCTTATGTAAACGTGCCAGTTCATCCATATTTTTCTCTGCTTGGAAAGAAAATTTCCTAGGTTATATCTGGATGTCTCCATTTTAATTGCTGCAATATTATTTATTGCTTCCAAAAGATTGTTATTCATTTCTTTTTGACAGAGAAAGGACTTAAACATTAGATAAAAATTATAACTGTGACTAGATATTAGACCTTTATGTGACCAGTTTCCTATGATAGTGGAAGACCACTGCAAACAGAATTTGAAGGATAAAAAGATGAAATCATATGAAGTATAAGATTCTTTTACATTCTTTTTCATTAAACACACACAATCCTTTAATATGCCTTTTTCATGAAGTATAGACTAATCTAACTATAATAGACAGAAGAATGTCATAGAAGATCTTTGCACTATGAACATCAAATGAAAATGAGCTCAAGATAACCTTGTCTAGGTGATGTTTGATTTTGCTGGGTTTTTCAAATGCTGCTGAGAGTCATCAGGCAAGATTATTTAATGATTTGTGTCCTTAGGGTTCTGTCTAAAATATTGCCATCAAGATTAGTTATTTGTGTCTTTCAAATACCTCCCATAGTCTCATCATTCTGTTGGTGCGACCTGGTGCATGGAGGGCAGCTAAGGAGGAGGGGGGTATGATGGGAGGATGCAGATGGCAGCAACAAGTAAAGACTAGCATGAAAATGTTGGAGACTGAGATGAGAAGAGAGTGGAAGTGATGAAACCAAAGGCGTTGTCAGACTATATTTGCATATCTAAAAATCAGGCTCCAAAGGAGTTTTTCAAATAAAGAGGAGCCCAGGGCTTGTGACTTCTCATGATGTAGGAGTGCAGGGGCTGAAATGCTACATGATAGAAGTCTTGGGCACTTTTGCAGAAGCTGATAATACAACTCCATTGAAAGGACTATGTACAGTACTGGCAGGGTGGACTGCCGAGAAGGCATAGGTACCATATGGGTCCATTTGCGGAATGTTTGAACACTTGATTTGCCTTTGTCATGAGGGTTTTGGAAATATTTTGTACATCGACATCCATACTCAAAAAAACTAGCTTGACAGAGGATGCTGGAGTTGTGTGTTTTATCATGGTTGGGTGCTTGCTAAATCTCTCCCTTGTTTTCAACCCTTCTTGCTTTCACTCCAGGACACATGGCACTCCTTTATTTCTCTCAGTGGCAGTGGCTCTCAGTCTCTAAGTGAGGAGCACTCCTTTGTGCTCTTCAGCCTGTTGCCAACTTGGGGTACTTGCAGTGATCACTCTCTTTGCCCTGAACCACCTGGCCCCAGATATTCACACAGCCACTTCACTTCATTTTGTTCTATGATCATCTCTTCAAAATAGCTTCTGTTACTCTTTGTATCAGATAGTTACCTAAGTCTACTGTCATTGGGAACCCGTGGTTGTAGGTTTTGTTTGTTTTCTTTGCAACTGAATCCCTAGGAGCTCAAACAGCATTTGGCTTTCCATCAGGCTTTTACAGATACGTGAAACATGAAAATGGCTATGCAGCTGGCTATCATCTAGGCTGTGGATTAAAGAGGAAAGGCCTTCATCTGTGTCTGCTTCATCAGTATTTACTCAAAGATAGATGGATAATTCTAAGTTACTCTGAGAAAATATCAAGGAAAATGTATGTTTTCTTTTTTTCTTATCACCAACTGCATTCCTCTTTGTTCTTTGTTCTCCATTTCAGGTGAGCTGCAAAATGATTTTGGTTTATTTAGCCTCCAGAATCGTTCACGAAGCAGCATTTACTCACAATCCTGCTAATTTTACACTCACAAACCTGCTTAAGCAACTTCCAGCAGTGGCACAATTTCAACAATTACTTGGAATACACTTTCTTCTTCTGCATCTTTGATACTTGCCAGTCATTTCTCCTTCTGCATTCTGCCAGTCCATGACCTTGAAATCATTATTGCCCTGATTTTGGCAGACACTAGCTCATTACAGTTACGCTGCTCCACAGGCGAGCTGACTTTCTGAAGTTTTAAATGAGAAAGTTTGTAATGAACATAATTGAAATTACAAGGCCCCTAATTTGGTACTCTGTGTAAAAGAAAAATGAAAACCCTTTCTAAATTTTGTAGGGCTGACCACAGCTGAAAATGTTTGGGCTATTTCAAGCAATACCCAGTTCCAGCCATCTAATTCCACCAGCATAATTGAGCTTCTAGAACACTCACAGTGTTGTTTGGAAGCCTGTGGGTAAGAAGCAGGTGGGTGAGTTATTAGGGTAAGAGTAAGAGAGTAAAGAGAGAGCAGGCATGTCCCATGAACTTGAAGATCAGCTATACCACCTCACTCCCCCTCCAACTGAACCCCCCTTTCTCTGTGAATACTTCCCCTGCCCCTTGTAATGCAGTTGCTTAAAATTCAGATTCCTCAGGTTGCTTTCTGGTTTGATCCACAAATTCTGTGGGGTTGGGGAACAACCATAGGGGAATTAATTTTCCTAGTTGTATTTGTTGACTCAAGGGTAGATTTGATTCCCCTATAAGAATTATATCTACTATACTGACCTGCAACACAAGCAGACTGCTTAGTTTTTGAGTCATTGAAAATGGTGGTCATGTAGCATTGTCTAAACTAGAAGTTTTATAACAATAAAGGAAACACTAAAAATAATTATAAAATGTATATATGTATATAATGTATGTATCTATTTAAATACTATATACTTATAAGTGTAGGATCCCTTTATTTTACATATTATATACCTATATTTGAAAAATTGACTTATTTGGTATTACTACACATAAAAACTATGCTATAAATTAAATAATTTTATGTTTTATAAAAGTTAAAGTAAAATGAATGACCATAGAAAAGTAGTAGTGATTTACACATTATAACAAGTAGGCTATTTATAGTATGTTTATGAATTTTAATCTCATTTTTATCTTGTCTATGTTTTTCTAAAGAATGAATGTTTTACATTATGATCTTATCTTTAAAACTAAACTGACTGCAGTTATCTTCACAGTTGCTTTTTATCATTAATATATTTGATATTGACAACTTTCATTTGTCATAATGTTTTTCAGATGAGGAAGTGTTTTCTCTATTGGTGCTAATATACTTGATAAAATAAGAACAAATTCTCCTACCTAGAGAATATTGTCACTAAACTTTTCTATAAATGTGAAGATACAAATGTATAACACGCATATTTTACATATGCTGTTTTTCTTTGCTTCATTCCAAGTATCTTGCTTGGAAAATTATTCTCAAAGGCAACATTTATTAAGTAAAATATGGCTTTGTTCATTTCAGTTACATGCTATTTCAGAATATAAATGCTTGGAAGTAAAATAGATCTTGATACAGGTTTGTTTCTCACATTTAAGATATTGCTATGTTTGCTTACAAAATTTGAAAATAAGCATAGTACTTGGTTTCAAGTCTTAAAATTTATTCTTAATGATTAAGTTCTAGAGCTCTGTGCAACATCAAGTTTCCAGTTATGGATGTTGTGTGTTCTTGTGGGTAGATTCCATGCTAAGTATTCTTTGCCCCCCAACTCCATAAGAAAAGAGTAATTTTAAAAAATGGCACTCAGCACTAAAGAGAGAAAAATCATGTGCCACTGATAAATAGGATGGGGCTAGGTGGGGGGAGGGAGTGGAAGAGGGAGTGGAGGAGTGTCATCTTTCCCAACCCGCATCTCTGCACCACAAAGCCTGGCATTACAACTCCTGGCATGCTATGAACCAGACATCCTGGACCAAGGGCTGCTGGAAGGAGGAGGATTGGCAGGGCCATTACTGCTGAATAGAGAAGGGACAGAAACATGCTGGCAGGTTTTCCCTGGTTTTTGCTCCTTGTTGCATGAGTGCTTTAGACTCAGCTTTCCTCAGAGGCTATGACAGCTGCAATCTTGACCCCATGCTGGTTTTTCAGCATGGATAACTTTGTTTCTTCTCTCCCAGCCTTTGAGCCTTGCCCATCGTATTGCTTGTGTTTCCTACCAGGAGGTGGCTTTGACCTGTTTTTCTGCCTCTGCTGTTGGGTCTTGCCTTGTGTGACTGAAAGAAGGAGTATTTGATTTCAGAGTTTGATTTAGACTCTGTATTTTAAAATCCTCTATCTCCTATTCCTTTTCTTTCTTTCTCTATTAAAAATCTTTGTGCATAGTAAGTATGATTACTCTGCCTTTAAACACACAGGTGGCATGAATCTTAGAACAGGTAACATGGGTTTTTCCCTGTAACAATTTGGAGTCCCTGGGCACCTCTCAGTTTTGATCAATATCAGTTTTGTTTCTCTGACCAGGACACACCCTCTATTATCAATAATAATTTTTATTTAAAATCCCGGGTCTCAAAAAATGTCATATTTACTCTAAAAGCCCGCACATAATTTGTACATTGTGGACAACTATAGCTATTATTTA
The DNA here is from genome assembly GCA_004024945.1 of Uropsilus gracilis. Classification (NCBI taxonomy): domain Eukaryota; kingdom Metazoa; phylum Chordata; class Mammalia; order Eulipotyphla; family Talpidae; genus Uropsilus; species Uropsilus gracilis. Next base: position 29,686 of record PVHY01016687.1, read on the forward strand.
AATTTGTGGAATATTCATTTTTTTATAAACTATTTTGAGTTTTGTGTGCCTCATAATCAATTCCATATACATTTCTTTTTTATAGCTTTCTTAAGGTATTGGTTAGCTGCTATTAAGTAGAAAAATCACTTGAACAGTTCATAACACAAAGCAATGTTATTATAATTGTGAATTAATTTTTGTCAAGAATTTTTACAAGCGACAATCCTTCCCTTCCTCTTCCTTTTTGTAAACTTCAGTTCTCTTATTTCCCCTGAATGGAGTTAACCATCAAACCAGTTAAGGCACTTTTCATTTATGTATAGAAAATCTTAGAATTATAAATTAGCAAAATGAATTTAAGCAAATTAGTTATTTGAACTAAATGTATTAATATCAACAATATGGATTATAAGTCAAAATAATATGTGCAATTATAGTTTTCATAATTTTGAAGAAGCTGGGATCATTATTTTACTATTGAAAACTTTATCATGGAAGGATTATGGAAGTGAATGCTGGTATTCATTTGTTTGAGGATAGAATTATATTTTTAGAGGGCAAGTTGGTAGTGAAAATCAAAATCCATAGACATGCATAGTATTTGACCCTATAATTGTCATATTTCTTGGTATTTACACAAAAGTAATAAGCTTAGAGGTGACAGTGAATATAGCAGTAGAGCTATTCGTTATACTGCTATTTAGACAACAAGAAATTGGAAGCAACCTTAGTGTCCAAATATAAAGTCAAGTTTAATAAATTGTGGCACCAACATATAATGTAATAATGTGAAGTCATTAAAATTATGTGATTGAAAGTTAATGATATGCAAATACATTCATGACATCTTCATTAAAATAGCAGCTTAAAAACCAGTGTGTATTATGGATTCCCAACTTTCTTTTAAACTACTTTAACTTAATGATGCAAATATACACATAAGATGAAGTTCTCTAAAACCCCTAACTGTGGTCATTTCTGAATAATGAAATCACAAGTCATCTCATTTCAGGTGTTTCTTGTTACATATAGCCATGATACCAGTTTAGATGAACTTAAAAATAAAAGATATATTTTCTCAGGAAATAGAAAACCTTAAAGTAAGTACTATCAGGGCACCTGTTTATTTTTTTGAGATTCTCCTAGCTCTGTCTCCTATTCTGTATGAAGTCATAATCCTGAATGATTTGTCTCATGGAGTACTCTCTCTTTGTGATTAAAGATAAGCTAAAACACTTTGTTTTATGTGTAGATGGGTGGCCTGTAATTTCACAAAAGAGTTTGTTCATCTTATTTGACCAACCAGAGCCAGACGCTGTGGTTAGAGGATAATCCAGATTAGGCTGATGCCCATGCTTTGGCCAGTCACAGTGGCCAGAAAATATCAGGTTATCTGATTACTTCAGAAACAACTATAGGGAAGGAATGAGCTTAATTTTATGTAAGTTTTGTGGTTATTACACAATGGGAAAGATACTGCAAGAGGTAAGGCAACATCTCTCCCATCTATGCATTTTCTGCAAATGGATTTGTACTATACAAGTTATATTTTCAAATTTACCTTTTTAAACTGGTAACAGTAAAATCTATACTAGATAAATCTAAGTTCTTCACTGAATGAATTAGTATAACTGGTGATGCAGCAGTTCTAAGAGAAGGTAGCATTTGGTAAGAAAACCATCACAACTTCCAAGTTTTAACTTTGGGATAAGAAATGATTGGGTAGAATCATCTATATCTTCTTCATATGGCCATAAATAATGACTTGAATCTCCAAATGAGTACCATGAAATTTATTTTTCAAGTGAATGTAATTGAATTTTTCTTCAAATTATTTATGCAGGCCAAAAGGAAATGCTAACCTTTTTTGACAAATTTTTAGGAAGCACTGAAAATAAAGTTGTGCTTTATAAAAAAACAACCTCAAATCAATGACCTGAATAAACTATTTGTAAAAGGCTTGGGGGGGAGTTAAGGTTTTTTGTGGGTTGTACATGGGTCTTTGAGTGCTTTGTCTCCATGATTTTTGGCCTCCTCTATATCTGGTATGTTTCTCAAGTGGATCATGCATTCAGCAGGGCAAGAAGGCAGGGGAGGTGAAGAGTACAAAAGATCAGGATAGTTAACAAATGTTAGTGAAGTGGGAAAGCCCCGGGATAAAATAAAATAAAATAAAATAAAATAAAATAAAATAAAATAAAATAAAATAAAATAAAATAAAATAAAATAAAACAACAACAATAACAAAAAACCACACACACACTTACCATATATCGGAAGAGAACAACAGGCCAAACAACCAACTAAACATCAACTTAACCAAACAACAATTTGCAGAAAAATGGGAGGAGTGACTGAAGGGGGGATAAAGAAGGGGGATATGGAGGGAGGAGGAAGGGGGACAGAGGGGGATATGGAGGGAGGAGGAGGGATCAATTAATGCACAATTGTGACAAATCAATAAAATGAATAAAAAAATAAAATAAAAAAAGAACTATAAAAAAAAAGATAAAGGAATTCCCTAGACTAAGGACAGAAAATGTGGTTCTAGGCATCATTTTCCAACTCTCCTTTTGTGTATCACCAGCAATTCTGTACCTAAGCCTTTCAGAATTTGTGAGTCACTCTTTCCAGGTTTTCCATTGAGGTGATTGGGTTAAATGATCCCTGAGTTCCTTTCCAGTTCTAAATTGGGGGATTTTATATAGACTTGCTCTGACAAGTGACAGAATGATGTTTCTCTTCATAATGTGATGCCATCCCAGAAATAAGAGTAAAAGGAAAATAGAGTTTTACTTTTATAACACATTTTATTCATAGAACCTCACTCATTTTCCACTGCTGCATCTCTGAAGCCTATTTGCAAAGCCCTGTTTAAAAAAGAAACAAAAGATACTGCCTTTGCATTTGATGTTCATGTTACATTTTTCACATTTGTGATCTTACCCTCTGCATCTTTTTTACTTTCCTCTTTTCTGGACATCAGATTGAGAACACTGAATCAATGACACATTTCAATTTAGGCACATTGTCCTCATCTGTCCATACAAAGTCCACTTCTTGTTTTTTCCCCATTCTTCATATTTAACACCTGAGATGAATCCTCTTTCCTCTCACTTTCCTCTCCTGCATGTTTCCTCTCACTTTAAATACTCCTGTATGTTTATTTTTTATTTTCTTTATATGTATCTTGATAAAATACATTATTGTTTGAGTGTATTGTTTGAGTGTATATAATTTATAGTGAAAGATTACAACTGACCTCATTCTACTTCTTATTTTTTATTCAGTATTCTATTTTAACATGTGAATGTTTTGCTCTATGTACACTGAATCTGATATATTTCTAAGTGCGCAGTGCATCCAGCCTATTTTACTTACCCTTCTTAGAGGAAATCTAGATTATCTCTTATTCATTGCTACCATCTGTGATGCCTCAGTGAATAGCCTCAGACTTGTTCCTTATGCACTTTGAGAGTGTGATTGGGACATGTCATCAGGGAAGATTTGCTGAGACCTATGATGTGTAT
>PVHY01016688.1:0-15000 GCA_004024945.1 Uropsilus gracilis
TTTTTTTTTTTTTTTTTTTTTTTTTTTTTTTTTTTTTTTTTTTTTTTTTTTTTAGACTAGGTCTTGCTATTTTTGCCTGTGGAACCGCAGGCTCACATTGCCTGGGGTACCACAGACTCAAGCAATCCCCAGCCTCAGCTTCCCAGGCAGCTGGGATGACAGGCGCGTGCCACCACACCCAGCTATAGGTGATGCTTTAATAGGGTCTCACCCCCCCCCATTATGGGAAGTAGCAAATGCTAAAAGATAATGCAATTAAATCAATTAGCAGAGCACCTGTGGAGAACTGGCATAGTTTCCTCTGCCATTTTTTGCCCAGCACCTTGTTCCCTGAAACAAGCCAACGGCACGTGACACCAGTGCCACCTGTGAGGCAGGGCAGCAAGCGAGGTAACCAGGAGAGGCTGCAGACACACAGCCCAAGCTGGCATCCCTGCCCTGCTCAGCAGCTCCAGGGAAGGTGTGCTGGCTCCCACCTGGAAAAAAAACCCTCACCTTTAAATGCTGGCTGAACTTGGTAACCCCTATGAGGGTTCTTGTGGGGGCAGGGAGATGGCGGTGTGCTCTGTGGCATGGACACAGGGTCACTGTCCACCCGGCACAGAGCTCAGGGCTTCTGGACAAAGGTTTGAGCCAGGTGCCCAGAACAGAGTCAGAACTCTCAGGGCAGTGGTCATGGGGGTTAAGGAGAGAGAAAAGAGAAAAGCAAAATAAGGAAAAAGATGAGATGGAGGAAGTGCAGAAGGAGAGACCAGGGGGAAGACCAAGAGCATGAGGTCAAATGACACAGAGCAACACACCTGTGAGGAGAGGGATGCAGGCCCAGAGGGCCCAGGGTGGCAACACAGAAGGTTCGGGGAGCCCCATCCCCTCCAGACGAGGCTTTCCAGGTCTGCATTGCTCTAAGGTCTCCATGAAGGCTGAGGGCTTATGTGCAGCTGTTCCTGGATGTCCTAGAGTCTGTGTTGCCCCACCTGTCCTGGCAGCCTCAGCCAGAACCCACTAGAAGTCCTCTCGGGTGGAGGGAGAAGCCACCTCTGGGTGCTCAGAGCACCCTGTTCTTCACCATGCCAGCTTCCCAAGAAGGGAGAAGCAGGGCTTATTCCCTCCCCATGGTTCCACGTTGACTAAAAGCATTGATTCCTGGAACACTTTTCACTTCCTCTAATTATTTTCTAGAACTTATCTAAGCAAAGTAGGTTAAGATTTATTTTTTTATATCTCTGGATTTGGTGAGTTGTTTAATGGACTCAGGCTCTAAATTAAATTCTTTTTAATAATGACCAGATGGAAATATAAGTCAGTGGGAGGATATGACCCAACACATTCCTATGGGAGAATACTAGAGTAGAGATGAAGGCGGTTACAAACATTTCACCGGTATGTATGCTTAGTGAAACTCCTTGGATCTTTTCTAAATCATAACAAAATGATATGCCTGTTGATATACAGATATAATACTTGGATGTCACACCTAGAGTGGAAAGCAAGTGAAAATATCACGCAAACACGTTATTTTTACCATAGTTTAGGTAAAAAGGAACGCCAACGGCTGCTAGCTGGGTTGATTCTTTGTTCAGCACTGTCTAAATGAAATCACAATAAAATAAGATTGCTTTTAACAATTCTAACTTGTCTGAGAAGATTGAACCAGGGAGATTACCTTTTCATCAACACAGGTCCACTCTCCGCCAACACCCCGACACACACACAAAAACAAACTTGTAATGAGCGGGTACTTTATCAAGCGCCTTCTCCATCCTTCATTAAACGGCAGAAAATTGCTCTCTGCCGGGTCTGTCAATGCGGCCTCCCTCCCAGAGCCCATTTGTCTCACATGCGAGCGCCGAATATTGCAGGGATTTGCAGATTTTAGGTGACAAATCGTGTGCACTGGCCTGGCCGTCGGCTTGGTCCTGTCGACCTGTTTGGGTTGGGCTCTGCGTGACTCTAAATGGAGGGGTGCATCCAGACAAGAGGATGTCTTGCATCTTGGGGACCCCCACCCTGAAGCGGATGCACTGGGCAGTTTTTTTTCTGCCACGTGAACCCCTAGGGCTCCCCCAGTTCTCGACGAGCGTAATATATGTGGCTAGTTTAGACTAAAAGCACAAACAAAATGCAGCGTGTGTTTTCCTCATCGCCTTCCCTCTGTTCTTCATTAGAGGTTATTGAATTTGTCATCTTTTTTAATTGCTTTGACTGGTAATGGTGGCAAAAGGATTTTTTTCTGTGAGTTAAAAACTTCGCAGTCGGGCCCCCTCTCCCGAGTTTAGAGAAAACTCTGGGGAGCTTCTCAGAGGGGATAGGCTGTGGATGCAGAGGGCTGCATGGCACCGGCTCAAGCTCAACGCCAGGACCAGCCCTGCGCCAACACTGTCCACTGTGACCAGCGGCCTGGTGACTGGGTCATCGCTTACACCCACAGGTAAATCATGCAAAGTGACCATTGAAATTCCACTGCAAGGTGGATGAGTAGGTGCCACTCTCTTCCCTGGACAGCAGGACTGTCGTTCCTCAGGGGTGCTCACTGGACAGGACCAGGGTTCTCTGCTCACCTGTGGTGCCGGTTTTCTGAATTTCCACCCAAACAAACAGAGACGGGTTTGGGACCCAGCCTAGAGCGGGCCAGACCCCTTAATTGCCATTTGCACGGCACAGAATCATTAATTTCTAATTCACCTATTACTCACTCTCTTTAGTATTCTGTGTGGTGTCTGTGGGGGCAGGGAAATAAATGTGGCTGCACATTGCCTGAGCCACCTACCATTTTGTGATTTTTTTTATGCTTTTCTGACCTTAACAGAGTCCTTTCTAGGCTAAGCCGGCTTAGGGCTCTTGTTTAGATATGATTTATGGTGCTGCATTAACCCTTCATTGACCTAGAAATGCCCTAATATTAAAACAGTTTGACACATAGAAAATCAAAAGCCCTTTTATTGAAAGCACTATTGTGCGCATCGTAAGTTTCCTGGCCGCGACGCCACAGTTACACCATCAATTTCCTCCTCCTATTGAGCACTGTATCGGAAAACTAATGGACAGGATCCTTTGTCATTTCTGTCCCAGTGACCAGCAAATAGCTGGGAGAAGCCACTGCCGTCGCCTGCCGGCCACTCTCAGCCACGCAACGGATGATGCCAAGCACCAGGAAAAAAGGGCGGTTTGGCGGTTTGGAGGCTGGACCTGGGTCACTCCCCACCCCCTTCCTTCCTTTCTTCCTCCACTTCCTGTGAGGAGGCCCCTAGGGTCCAGAGCCCTTAGTCCCACAGGTGCATCGTAGCAACCGAGGCATGTTTTCCCTTTTTCTTCTAGCTCTTAAACGTTGACTTGAATCCACATGTTCCTATATCCCTATCACATTCAGGAACATCTGGGGCTGTGATGGAATGGCCTGCATGATGGGGCAGGGGGAAGGGGGCTGTGGCGTCTGAGGGGGCAGGGGGAGTGTAGGGGGGTACTTCTGGCTTTGAAAGGTATGCCTACAGGTCACCATCCAGCTGCATGTTCACAGACATACACACAGTCCTCAAGGCAGCACTGGAGGTGGCTGGGGGGGGGGATCACTACTGGCCCTCTCCAGTGACCCGGACACAGCCCAAATCCTGCCTCAAAACCACTGGCTCCCGGCACTGTGCCCCTGCCTCCAATCCCCCCCCACCTGCTGACTGTCCTCCAAGCCCCACTTGCCTTTAGAACCGAAGTACTTTTTCCCTTCAAGTCCTTCTTTCTGACTGTTCAGTTTCCTGTGATGTATGTGAAGGCTTTCTGGGTGCTGGTGGGGAGGACAGAGGGGTCCTCTACATCCTCTCCACCAGTACGTACCCCATAGGCAACCCTGGGGTTCATTGGCCACACCTCTCTTTCCTACGCCATCTCCAAGCTCCTGTTTCTGACTCAGAAGAATGTCTCAGATCTCATAGCGACCATCCTTTCCTGGGGGAGGGAAAAGCAGACAGCACCCTGTCCCCAAGCCGGAAAACTCCCAGAGAGACAGGGAGCATCTGTGCGCTGGCGACCACCAGCATGGTGGGATCGAACAGTAGCCCTGTATCCTACCTGCCTGAAAACTGAACCCAATCAAACCCTGCCTGCCCACCCTGCCTCCAAGCCCCTCCAGGCCCTGCCCTGAAGGGGCCCCCAGCATCCCCCAAAAACACTCTCCATGACTCCCAGCACCTCCACCCTGAGGGGCCTCTTAGGGGTCTTCAAGTGTGGTGGGACATAACTCACCATTGTCCACTTTTTGGCTGCCTTTCATATTTTCATGGTAGCGAACAAGGATTTTCAGTTTGTGAAGGGGAATCATAGATTCTGGAGACACCTTCCATGGAGCAGGGAGCACCTGGTTCATCTGTGGGTGGTGGGGTTTCAGCACTCAGTGTATAGCTCCTGTCCTGCTCATCTGTGTTCAGCCCTGCTGACCAGCTCTGTGACTGTCACTCCAGGCACTAATCGCCACGACGACACTGGGCACAGCAGGTTGGGAGTCCTCCCCCCAAACCCTGTGCCTTTCAGTCTTGACTCCTCCCAGGAAGCCCCCTGGGGCAGCTCTGGGAGCAGAGCCAGAATGAGGGTGCACCCGCCCCAGCAAGCCCCATACATCCGAGAGGATGTGGGCTCAGGAGCATGGAGTGCTCTAGCAAACACAGCCAGAGGTTGAAGCCTGGGGCCACCAAGGAGAAAGGCTGCCAGCCACTGGCCAGCTTGAGAGGCCTATGTAGCCTGGGCCCAGCCTGCCTCCTGACCAGGCTTACTATGCAAACTAGGGTGAAAGAGCAGGCGAGACCTCAGGCATGAAGCTCGAAATTGAATCCTGTCAAATCATAGGAACTCAAGTGTAATTCTTACTGTGCAGATGACAGCAGGCTAATTAGGAGTCCTGGCGGCTCCCCCTTCACCTCTGGGGTCACACGCCGGTGTCCGAGAGCTTGTTGATTAGCTTAACACAAAGGGTCATTATGGTGAGCTGGTCGCCCAGTCCTCTGCTGCCTGCGCTTTGCTTTCCTGTGGAGTTTGGGGGGTCCATTTGATTTGGGGTAAATAAAGCTGTGAATAAATACATATGGGGTTATTTCTCATAATAACACAGCTTCTGGAATCTTTTAGTGTTTATATTGCCTTTGGGTGAAAGTATTTGCAAATGAAAATGAGGATCCACCACAAAATCCTACAGTGAATTCCTTTCCCTGGTTCCGATTTGGAAGAGAGACAGGACAGAGGAACATAGAGACACACACACAGAGATAGAGACAGAGAGCAAGATCAAGCATATGCTTACTTTCCCAATTATGGTTTCTGTTTACAAATTAAAATCTCCAAGTATAATTACTTCTCTATATATCTCCTGGCTAAACTTATTATTTTTCCCTGTACTGTACTAAACCGCCTTGGCCATTTTATAAAGGCTAAGTATTTCACTAAGCTCTTGCAATATTGAAAGAATCTATATTCTGAGAATTTGAAAACATGTCAGCCCACCTAAATTACATATTGATCAGGTTTAATTGCATGCCACCCATCAGTATTAGGTTTGAAAATTCATAAAAGAGAAATAATGTACTCTTTGTGGATGATTACTTCTGTGGCATTTAAATGAATTCCATCACTTAACCTGGAGGACGGCCGATCATTGAATCTTGCCATCCAGCCATTCAAAGACCGATGCAGAAGAACAGCTGTTTCCCAACTATCAGAGAACAGCAGAGTGCAAACAATATAAATTTATATAGATTTTCTTTTAAGGAAAATAGCAAACTGAAACATTAAAAGTAAACATTCATTTTTCAATTGCTTCCTGAATCACCCTCCTCATTGTCTTCCTATATAAGTATCCATTTTAATTCTTTTTGGGTCTGAGGCATCTTTTTATTCTGAGCAGTAATTCACATCTTAATTAATATATAGTAATCAGAGATAAGCAAAGATAAATTATTCACAGCTTGGTTTTTATTTGTTAAGGTTAATTTTTTATGCAAGTGCATAAAAGGGTGTTCATGCCAATTCTTTAGTGGACAAACCATTTAATTTTTGTTAAAAAAAAACTCCAAAGTTTTGCTGTCAGCGTGAAGGCTTTAAAAGCTATTTTCCAGTGAAGGTCACATCGGCTAAGAAAATGAGTTCATCATTCGTTTTCAGGATGTCCTTTACATTTAGAAATTATGTTTGTTGGTATTGGTTGTGTTTTGAGAAATTGTGCTTATGTATGTTTTTCTTTACAGATTATCAATACAAAGTAAAAAGAACCAGTTAAAATCATTGGGCTTACTTGGATAATAGTTTAAGAGCTACATTTTATTTAGACACTCTGAGGTAATAAATATCTGGGAACATAATTAACTGTCTTTATCTGGGACCAGTCCCGGGGCTGCCGCCGCAGGACGTTGTCTTCTTTTGAAGTTAATGTCCAGTTTCTCCCCGAGAATTATTCGGGTCCAGAAGGAGAGCTGGCTGCACCTTAAATCGCAGTTATAGGGGGGCTGTGCGCAGGTGCCGTGTGGGTCAGAGCCGGTACGAACACAGCCTCGTGCTTTATGCCGCACAAAGCAAAGCTAACGGTGCCAAATGAAGTCTCTTGGCACTTCTGACTTCATTGTTTATTTGGCTGAAATTACAGTTGTGGGAGACAGAAAATAACGGCTCCCAGGGTCTGAGGGGCACAGTCCTGTCTTGAGTCTTCCTTGAGGTCATGGTTGCGTCAGGACCCTCCAGAAGTGCCGCCGCCAGCTGTGGGATGACTCAGAGGCAATGCTTTCCACCCCGGAGCTCCAACCCCCACCCTGGCCCCAATGGTCATGGACGCTCTCCACCCAGCTGGACTTCTGAGCATCCACTATACTCCGTTCCCATGGTGGTAGAGAGGGGAGCCGTGCAGCTCAGCTGTGTCAGGACAAAACAGGGGAGGAAGGACAGAGTCATTTGGGTAACTCTGCAGGCTACCAGTACCCACAAGAAAGGTTGGCCGGCAGTGCAGAAATGCACCAACCTGCTGAAATCTCCTCAGTTCCCTATGAGGGGGAGAGGTTTCCTTTGCCTCCTCCTGCCTAATTAGTTAGATTATAGCAGAACAAATCTATCTACACCTTCCTCTGGGCAAATTATGTTTTTTCCCCAAAGCATGGAAAATCAGTATAAAGCTGTGTATGGTCAGGGACAACTTGGACTATCTTTAGGTGACTTAAAATCCTTCCCTGACAGGATACCATTCTGGGACACAGAAGAATTGATTTTACTTTTGGCTATTGAAGCACAGAATCCTAAAGAGAGTGCTTCTGGAAAGAGATTCTTTTAGAGAACAACCAGTTGTAGGGTGAAGGCAGAGAGGTGAAGGAGAGGACATTCTCTCAATAAGAGAAGGACACAAAATATGCAAAATACAACTAATACAAAAATGCAAGAGATATCAGACTGACACAATAAATGATGTTGGTGGTGATGGTGGTAATGATGACACTGATGATGTTGATGGTGGTGGTGGTAGAAATGAAGATAATATGAGGATGATGGTGATGTTCATGCTGCTGGTGATTATGATGGTGATGTTGGTGATGGTAGAGATAAAGATGATGTGATGATGATGGTGGTGGTGAAGATATCATTACTTGTGGTAGCAGTAGCAGTAATGGTTCTGTAGATGCTGGTGGTTGGCAATGGTAGTGGAGACGGTGGTAAAGGGATAAAGTGGTGTTGGACTCAATGTGAAGTGATGTGAAGGTACAGACAGAGTTGCGATGGAGAATCTTACAGACAGAAGCCTCTGTCTAGATGGTCAACCAACCTCCAAAGGAACCCATGACGCTGAAACAGCTTCTAACTGACTCAAGTTTTCCATGTGACTCAGACAAATGGGAAGCATTCCATTTGGAGAGACAGAAAGAAGAATGCAAATAGCATGTACTTTGACTCAAGAGAAACAGTCCAAACCTGACCTTCCCCGTCAAGCCTTGTCAGGCGACTGCATTCACATCACTGTCTTATTCCTGACCAGAACCCATAATCCTAATAATCTGAGCACTTGTATTATTTGATTTTAAGGAGATAATAATACAATCCACAGACTAGTGCCATGTATATTACACGCCTCCTTTCCCACCTCCTCCTCAGTCCCATATAGAATTTGGAGCAGACCCCAGATTTGGGGTGGGTTACAAGTGTATGAACTTTTCCATGTTTAATAAATCCATTCCAGGCATGTAATGCTGGGTTGAGAGAAATGAAGACCACAGAAATTTCTGCATATTTGAAAGCAACACCCATTTGCTTCTGCCCTGGGCAGTGTATATGGCATGACACTTTCACACCCTTGCAGTGAGCCAGGGACAAGGGCTTGCTGGATACTGGGCATGGCAGCTCCTCTGGTAATGGAGTGGGTGCCTGATTCTCATCAAGCAGGTTGTAAAATGTCATACACAAATATCTGCATCTGAAGGAAAGTCTGCCAGCCAATTTACTGTAAAGCTCACGTTGCTCAATTTCTTTTCCACATTTAAAGTTTTAACTCTGAAATATCAGAAAACCATTGTTCTTATGCAACCTGGCACATTATTTAAAGCTGCTGCATATAATGTGCTGTCAGCATACCTATTTGCCGCTATTATACGCATTTTCATTTGTCATTGGCTTGCTTGTTTACAAGGGAAGGAGGTGCCATCAAGCTGGCATTGGCCTCACGGTGGTACAGACAACAGATTCTTTTTCTTCTTCCCACTTTTTTGCGTGGGACTGCAGTGGGGAAGGATCAGAACTCAAATTTGCCCAGTTTCTATCATCTTCCCTTCTGGGTAGAGAAGGTAGTATGTGCAACCGCCCAGGGGAGCTCCACATTCAGCAACTGGAGCCCAGCTTTCTGGGCTAAGCAGAGTAGCAACCACCTGCTACGGTGGTGATATTCCAGTCTCCCCAATCTCCAGCATGCAGTGAGTAGGAGAACATAAAGCTGAAATAGGACACAGGAAACATGCCCATGGGGCCTGGGACTTCCAAATACACCTTTAAAGGGAAGCGATCAAATGTTTAAAATTCAAGGAAATGTTCAAATTTGTCTCAGTGATGATCCTCCCCTTGATTCTTGGCACTTCTAGTCTTTATCCTCAAAGTTCTTGGTGCTGTGCAGTCTTGCAGCAACAATCCTCTTTATCTGGTGGATAAATCAATAGCAGCCACTTATCCCTCAGAACTCAAGAAGTGGCCTATAGAAGCCCAGTGTGCTCAGAAGGGCCCCAAATTAAAGCAAGTCCACAATAAATCATCCTTGGCTGGTCTCTGATGAAACCTGAAGCAGCGACACCACCTTCGGGATATTGCAAATATCTTTCTCCTCCTGTGACTTTCTTTGGTGAAGTTCCTTTTCAGGCCTGGAGTCAGACTCTCTCACCTGACTTGTCCTATGTCACTGGGAGGCTTCTTTAAGACCCATCAGGAACCCTAAAATTAGAAGGAACATATATTAAAATACTTAGTATCCCCACCTATTGACATGCATGTTCTTAATAACTGCACTAAAATTTCCACCCAAATTTCATTTGCAGTTGCATCTGTTTCTGTCTGTGAAGGTGTACTATGGCCCAATACCTGAGAATGTGCTCATTCTGAGACAGGTGCTCAGATTTTCTTAGATGATAAAGGGAGTCCTTCTCCAGGGTGACCACTGTCCTTACGAAAGGGGAATGTTTGGGGACAAAACAGACATGCAGAGGGAGAGAGGAAGAGATGCCAAGGGATGAGGTTGAGATCTCTTGGTCACCCCAGAAGGAATCCTCAGGAAGAGGCCTGCTCTCAGGTCAGGTGCAGCTGGGTCTGCAAGGATCTGGGGCTGCTGGCAGATGAACTAACTGTCCTCAGCGAGTGGGGTGTCCCAAACTCTTGTAAGTTCCAGGCCTGTGTTAGCTTATAGGCTGTGAAGCACGGAATATGTTCTCTTACCCGAAATCTTTGATGCTCTCCTAAGATTCTCCAAAACCCTGAGTTTCTATTTTGACTTATTTTCAGGGTGGTAGGAGAGAGAGAATTTTCTGACATGGAAGGACTCCCCCACTCTGCCCCTCACAGCAGAAAATTAATGTAGGGGGCAGAAGGGGAGGAGAGTGGCCCCTTTGCAAGATAGCAGTTTGTCTCTTAGGGAGGAGCTGAACACACGAAAAATTGCCACGATTTTCATTTGTTTATTGACAGTTTTCTCAGGGTTTATTTGTCCCAGTGCCTCACACTCACGTATGTGCATGGTGTGTGTGTGTGTGTGTGTGTGTGTGTGGTATATGTGACTGTCCTCTGACTCCGCATGCTTGGTTTCCCTGGTTCTTAGGGACCTTTGTCCTGGAGGGTCTGGGCGGGCCCACCTCTCATCTACCATCTTGCTACTGTCTATCTTTCATCTACTCTCTGTCTCTCATCCAACATTCATCTATCCCCTACCGCTTCCTTTTGTTCCACATTGGAACAGACTTGGGGGAACCCTGTGTCTCAAAGGTAGGCAGGGCTGTGCTGGGTCACCCATGGAGACCCATGGATGCTGGTCACCTCAACCAGGCTCAGCAGAGTCCAGCTCTTCCTCCTCACTCAGTGTCCTCCCACAATGCCTGGCCTCTGCCCTGCCCAGTCAGCTTCAGGGAGGGTCCTGCTTTGGGGCAGTCATGGAAAATGTTTGTCTTCTGAATATTTGGGCCATAAATAGGACAAAACTAGGGCTTTTACAGCTCATGGGGGCGTCAACTGGCTAGCCTGCTGGGGAACAGCCCTCATGGCCACCCTGGGGGAGACTAGGAGTACGGGTGCCCCTTTTTTCTGCCCACCCCCAGCCAGGCATCAGGGATGCCTCCCCTACACAGTCTCCCTGCTTGCCTGGCCAACCTTCCCAGCCTCTTCTGGCACCATCAGGCTGACTCAGTGTTTCCCCCAAGGCTGCCCTGGGATGGTGCTAGCTAAGAGACCCCACACAGTTTCTATCACCAAGGACAAACCACTTGATTTGCTCAAGGGGGTGACTTTTGGGCTGTATGGTGGACCTCAAGGGAGGGTCTCTGCCTTAAAGGAGGGCCTCTGCCGGGGGAGACCTGGCAGACATTTGGGGATATCAGTGCTGGACCTTACCTGGGTTGTGGGTAGACAGTAAGGGGTGACAAGCAGTCCCACCCCATACCAACCTGATCAGTAACTGCAGGTTTCACCTGGGATGCAGCCCATGTGACAGGGCTTCATTCCCCACAGGACATGCCCCGTGGATGTAGCCCAGGGTGTTCACCTGCACATCTCTGCTGGGTCTGGGGCTGGATGAGGTAGATGTGAGAGCATGGATGCTGCTGCAAGCCCTGCCAGGGGCCACCTGGTTAGGGTACCCCAACCACATCCCTGAATTGGGGGGGGGGTAACTTTGGCTCAGTGGGTGCTCAGAAAGCTGGGCCGTGTGTGAGCAAGGACTAAACCAGTGGTTTTGTGAGACAGGTGAGACCTGCAGGCCCTGAGCTTGGTGTGGGCCCCATGGAGCACCTGTGTCATGCTTCAGTGCTTCAGTGCATGACAGTGTATCATGCTTCAGATTCACTTCTGTTTTTATTTTACTTTAAATGAATGGACAAAGGCCAGGCATAGTGGCTCGTTCTTGTAAGCTTCAGCCTATGAAGCGACCGGGGCTAGGGATCGCGGTTCGAGTCCCGCCTGGGGCTCGTAGCGAGACCTAGTTCCAGAAAATAGCTGGGCATGGTGGCGCACGCCTGTCATCCCAGCTACCTGGGAAGCTGAGGCTGGGGATTGCTTGAGTCTGGGTACCCCGGGCAACGAAAGCCTGCAGTTCCACAGGCAAAAATAGCGAGACCTAGTCTCAAAAAAACAAATTAAATTAAAAAAAAAATAAATGGATGGACAGTCAACATACAATTAACAGACACATTACAAGTTTATCTGGGATTTATGCCCCATCTGACTGCCCCAGAAACAGGCTTAACTTTCCTCTGAGCCCACTTTCTTTGGAGTTTGTACACACAGTGGACAAGATGCAAGTCCATGGCCTAGGAGCTTTCATTTCAACCAACCGCAGTGCAGCTGTCCCAGTGCTGGGGACCTGCCATCACCAGGTTATTTCCATGTCTGCTTTTTCTCAGATTACTTAGCATGTGAAGATGAACATACATTCTACAGAATCAATTTCCAAGGCAAATTCTAGTGAAGAGTGCCAGCTTCAAGGGTGTGTGACTGAGTGAGGGTGAGTGACACCAGCGGTGGCAACGGGGCATAGGCCAAGACAGCCTTCTCAGCAAAGCCCTTTTGAAAGTTGGTTCCTTTCTCCTGTGGTTCTGACATTTCCACCAGGATGTGGGGCGTGGGGTGGGTGCAAGGTTCTTGTGGAGCACCTGCAGGTGCACACCTGCAAGTGCACAGAGGCCTTGCCATGTCTGCTGGGGGAACAAGTGACATTCCAAGTTCCATGTCCCCACCTGTGAAACACAGGCAATGTGCCTGCTCTGTCAGCCTCGACTTCTCCAGGATGTTGCTCCCTTCAAACCCAGGCCTTGAGGTCTGCCCATCCGATCTGACTGAGCAGACGCTAGATGCCATGGCCATCTGCTCTGAGGCAAGAGCCAGGCAGGGTGCGAGGTCTGTGCAGTCATGGTGGAGTCACCTGATGGCCTCTGAGTCACCAGGAGCTGACCGCTATTAGCATGTTCTCAGGTCTCCCTGGGTGGGTGTCTGCTGCCATAGTCCAGGGGCAGGGTGAGTCTGCCTTTGCATGTCTGTACCCCACAGCTGCCCACTGGAACCAGCACCCTTTCACGTCCAGCTCCAACAGTATGGTAACTGAAAGGGGGCAGAATTTAGGTGCAGGTTGGAGGCCACTGATTTCTCTTAGTTTTGCTTCTTAGCATGTAGAACATATTTGTCATGGACACTACGACGTGAGATTTACTGTCTTCATAAAAAAGAATTTACTAAAAAGCTACAGTGGAGATGTCCTCCCACCAGCCTGCCACTGGCAGGAGTAAGGCTTCCACCCTGGTTCCCTCCTGTGGTGACTGCCAGCCACTGAGAAAGCCTGAGTCCCCATTCTCGGTAAGGTCTTCAAACTGCTTTGTGGCACCCAAGGATTTGTCTTCACAGTCCGTGTTTCTTCAGCACCTCATTTTATTCACAGGATGTGAAGGTGGCAGGAGAAGACAGCAGTGTTTTTAAACAGGTCCTAGTGATTGCAGGACCGTGTTACACTAATGGGTGTCTGGAAGAAAGGTTACAGGAGAAAGATTACAGACAAGATGGAAGAAAAAGGTAAAATGGCTCCAAGAGGAGTGAGAATTCGAGCAACTTTGACCTCTTACTGGTCTGAACTTTGACTTTGAGGCGTCTGGCTCTATCCAGGAACACCACATCTTCGGTCACCACAAAGAAAGGGTTTGGAATCAGCAATTCCACTGTGAAGCTGAGTCCTCCTGCCTGGTGTCCTTGGACCCTGGGCGGCCATACTCTAGGGAGCCTGGCCTCCTGCTGAACCACCATACAGGAGGCCTGTGTGGACATAGCCACCAGTGAGTGCTCTTTGCTGGGCCCTCAATACTCCGCTCCCCCAGATTCCTGCATGGCCTCATAAGTTCAGAGCTTCAGCATTTCCCAGGGGACAGTGCAAGTCCAGTCCCAACTGACCCACGTGAGAGGTCTGGGCAGAAGCACCCTTGTTGTCTGGTGACCAATTTGCACCTCTATATCTTGCCCTGCCCTGCTTCTCTCTCATTTCCAACTGTTTCACCTTGGAAATTACACAGTATCACAGGACTTTCTAAACTGCCTTTCACTGAGCAAGATACCTGGAGTAGGACAGAAATGAGGTGACCCTTCTCCCAGTCAAGGACACTGCCCTCCTTGGTCAGCACCCTGGCTAGTGAAGGGTGTACAGATGGCCTCGGTGTAAAAGGTGCATTCATGTGTGTGTGTGTGTGTGTGTGTGTGCGCGCGCGCACGCGCGCATGTGCACACGCAACTAGCTAGTGTCTACTCATTGTGCTGAACCCAGTCACAGGACACAGGAACGGGTAGCTGGGGGCAGCCAGGGGTCAGGGGCACAGGGCCTAGGCTGTGGTGCCACCCACTGACCACACTGCCAATCTACAGGAACCGTGTGAGCATCCTAACCAGCTCTTGGGTGGAGGCTGGGGTGGGAGTTGAGAGGGGGAGAGAATCCTCATCCTTGGCAGATAAGGCAGCATTGGTGCTAAAAATCTGGGAAATGGAGCAAATGCCTAAAACAGGTGGTTCTCAGGCAGAGGCACCAAGAGTCAGCAGACCCGTGAAGACCGTCCCCAACGCACAGTCCACACAAATGCTGTGGCTGTGTGAGTTGTAGTTGGTCTGCCCAACCTCTCCAGGGACACTTATTTTCAGCAATTGGTCAGATACATCAGAACCTCTACAAATTTTTATCCATTTTTGACCCAAAAATTCTCCTAGAAAGAAATTATTTGAAATGTATATCTGAAAATTGCACCCAAATATAAGTATGAAATTTTTCCTGGTAGCATTGCCCATAGTAGTGAAACTTTGGGGGTCACATGTTTCATTGAGTGCATGTGTCAGGGTTCTACACTAGGGCTGCTAGATGGACTGCTGCTCCATCTCCAAAGGGTGAGCTGCCTAGCAAGACAGCAGTGTGGGAGGCAGACCATGATGGAGGTGCCTGCAGGACTGAAGTCCCATTGTCTAACACTTGGGCACCAGTCTGTGCTTGGGAAAACCTCAGGAATCCTTCTTATCTGAAGAGAGCAGGGGTCAGTGAACCACCAGCCTACAGGCAGGTCAGCCTCAGAGCTTCGCGAACTTCTCACTTGCTGAAACACCCTTGAATTTCATCCTCAGAAGTCCTGTGAATCCCCAAATCCTGGGGCCTCTTTTCAGCAGTTAAGACTGAGGGAAAAAAGGGCTCAACCACTTTTATCCCTGTGACCCCTGTCCCCAGGTTGTCAAACCCAATGCCACCATCCCTCAGGACCTGAGCCTGAGTGCCTCCATGAACTTCTTCCAGGCCCG
>PVHY01016688.1:20000-22500 GCA_004024945.1 Uropsilus gracilis
ATGTGTCCTTGTGATTCTGTAGCTTGAGACCATGGTGCCCTGTAGCTTCTCAGCTCAGCAGGGTTGTTTCCGAGTTTCCTCGAATAATACATTGTGGGCTTTTATTGAGGTGACATCAGCTTACATTTTTGATTGTGTTTCAGAGGGGCAAGGCCCCCCTTCAGGAATTGTCACCACACTAAATCCCCCATAGCACCAAAGCCCTTGTGGCACCACACCCAACTCACTGCCTTTGTCATTAACAGTCCTTTACTCTCTTACCTTTTCCTCTTGTCTCTTTACCTCTTGTTCATTTTATTCATTTTCATCTCATTCTTTATGTTCATAAGACATTGTCTCTTGGAATATGCTTCGTGCTCATTCTGGTTCAGTGTTCAGCTGCAAAGTGGTGACTCTGATTTCGTGTTCTTCAGTTACACCACCTGCTTTCTGAATTTTTGCTCTGACTGTGATGGCCCCAATATATGTCTTTTTTTCCCAGCTTGCATTATTTTCTTAATATATTTCACCTTGTTTTGAAATAGTACTTGTGCATTTTATGTGATTCTTGGTCATGCTTTCCTAGCACTGGTTTACTATTTGTGGGAAGCCATTTTATTGTCCGTTTGCTGCTTCTTAGATAACTTAGTGTAACTTCCTATAACTGTGACTTTCTATACTAGTTTAGTTTAACAACTTGTCTGTTGTGCATTTTTTATGTGAAATCAGTTTTCTTGAAACTCTAAGCAAATGTTGTGCTCTGTCTTTGGCCCACCAGGATCCTGGGGCCCCAAGCCTGGTGCCAGGGCTCTCTGGTTGCCGTGTCTGGGGCTACAGCTCTAGCTACCTGCCCACCACCTGGATGTGGGTACTGGTCTTAGCGGGGCATCCTGTCTTAGACTCACAACTCCATTCACTGCCACCCCTGCAGAAACCCTCACTTGGTGACAGTGTCTATCTAGCGCCCACTACTCTCTTCTAGCATGCCCCACCCACCTGTGACTGTGTCAGCCCCTCTGGTCTGCAGGGTCTGTGGCCAGGCCCACTGCTCTGCCCTACAGCAGGTAGGGCACTGGTTCTGGATATTGGCATCTGCAGTGGCATCCTCCACTGATTCTGGATATTGGCATCTGCAGGCCTCAAGACCACTGGGTCTTGCAGTCCGTGTTGCACTTAGGCCAGCCTAACTGCCTGCCTGCTCCTTGTCCATCCTTGTGGAGTTCACTGGTATCCTGCCACCATCTTCCCAGATCACCCAGAAGTCACAGATTTTATTCTAAGACAGATAGACCTCCACTAGGATATTCTGAGCAGCAGACCAATTGGTTTTACTGTCCATGCAGGCACCTCACACCAGGGCAGCTGCGTGGAGATGAGGCATGAGGGTCAGAGGACTCGGAGGCAGGCAAAGCCAGGCAGTGGCCCTGTGATTCAGGGTTACCCTCAGGCAGAGGTAGGGCCCTGGGAGGTGGTAGCTCTGGGAGGGCAGGCCAGGCATATCTCCCAGGGTGCAGTCACAGCAGTGGAGGAAAGCGGTAGACTAGGTAGATGTGGCCACACTGCAGGGTGAAGTGTGCTTGCCAATAGCACGTATACTCCAGACTCCACTGGAGAGAAGTGGAGGCAGTAGCAGTGCATGCTCACATTCATGTGAGGGGCTAGCCACCACCCAGGGCCATCTGGCATCCAGCCATGAGGCCAGGTGAGCACCGGTGATATTGACTAGGCCACTGGAGGCCCTGGCTCAGTCGTGACCAGCAAATTCAGCCCCAAGGAAGAGAACTGTTGGTGAGATAAAAGGAAAACTGGGGCATTTGTTTGTCCTGGAAATCAAGTGAAATTGCATTAACTTGCTTAGAGGGGAGACTCCTTGCAAGCTGGTAAGGCTGGGCCTAGAGGGCGGAAACCCATCCAGAAAATAATAGCATTGCTCTTATTACTAGAAAGCAGGGACTGAGGAAGAAGAAGTTCTCGGCTTCTCAGGCAGCTGTCTGAGTGTGGCAGGAGCAAGACAGGAAGGGGAGGAAGGAGGGTCTCCAACATCTGCAAATGTGCTCTGTTCCCCATGGCTCTGTGGTGACAGAACCATGTCTGTGGGTGTGCCCCATAGAAGTTGCCCTCTCGTTGATCCTTGAAGGTTGATCCTTCAAAACAGGTCACAAGGGGTTGTGTAGGGCAGGAGGAGGGGATCAAGCTGGAGACTGGAACATTCTTCCCACAGTGATTGCAAAGGTGGTCAGGCCTCATTGTGTGTGTGTCCACTCCTGCCAATCATGGCTCGATAAAAAAACCCATGCTTCTACTAGAGAATGGAGTTCTTGACCAAGACTGTCACCTCTGCCACAGGTCTGGGCTGTCAGGCAGACATCAGGTGGAGTTCCTGGCTGAGCTCTGATTCTTCAAACACACTGCCCCAGCTCCCCAGGTCCAGTGATCTGGGACATACATTCCCACAGTAGGGAGGGTGGGTTGGTGAGGTCTGGGAGACTAGGCAGTGGCCAGGAAGCAGGCAGTAGGCTGT
>PVHY01016688.1:27500-33184 GCA_004024945.1 Uropsilus gracilis
GAGAATAGATACAAGACCACTTTCTGCAAGAGACAGAAGAGACAGGGCCTAGAGCAGGAGGAGCTTGAGCTTCCACAGACGCAGCTCACGGAATGACTTGTGGTGACACAGCAAGCTACACAAGTGACACCTGTCAGACTCCCCCGGAGCATACCCTGAGCACCAGGACTTGCCTGCATTTTAGAAAAAGAAATGAGTGAATTTAAAATGCACTAAGCCAAAGTCTCTGTCACTCGATGAGGCCATGGACTGTGATTATAGCTTCGAAGAAGAGGAAGCATTGATCAGGGTTCACCTGGTGGGTCTGGCCAGGAGGCACTGGCCAGCTGAGTGGGGATGGAAGGTCCTGAGGTTCCATGGCTAGTGTGGCATACTTGCAGTCCTACCTGTCCACCACCCTTCTCAACATGCCCCCCTTCTCGATGTGTCCCATCATGCCAGAGAGCACCACTAGCCGTGGGACTGGGGGTGGAGCCCAGATCTGTGTGGTCACTCCGGTAAGCTAGGGACCTGGTGGGGGTCCCCATGTTGGTACATGAAAAAGGATCATATAGCACCCCTCTCCACCTCAGCATCCACTGTGAGGTCCCAGCTAAGATGGCCCAGACTGTGGTATTTTGCTTGTACATGAAGTTACAAAGGCTGAAACCATGATGGGGTGTCTGCTCCATTACGTGGATGGACAGAGACTCCCTGTCTTGAGATCTACAGACCAGACTTCCTGGGAGCATGGCTGGGCGTGTGTCAGGCTGGTATCTGGAAAGGCCCTGGAGGCATCCCAAAGTCTGAAGTGACTTTAATTGCCCTTCGTAGCCAGGGATCTCGCCTTTACCCTCAAGGACACATCCCCAAGGATCCACCTCTCTGTGACAGGGGGCTGAGATCCTGCCCACATGGGTGAGGATGGAGTGTGGAAGCCACCCATTACTCCTTTATTTAAAGTTGGAAGAAAATGCTAGTGCAATAATAAAACACCAAAAACAATGCGTATCTGAAAACACTTTCCAGCAAACTTGTTGCTGTATCATTGACATAAAATGTATGCTTGTATTTACCTGGCTCAAAGTGATGTTCAACATAAGTGCACGCAGTGAGATGACCCACACAATACAGTTAATGACATGTCAGTTTGTTGACCTAGTGACCTGTTACGTGTGTGTGTGTTTAGGAATATGGAGTTTTAAATAACAAGAATAAAAGCAGTATGTATGTACTGGTAGACTTTTAACTCCAGATTAGATCTTCTTCTTTCCTTTAACATAACCTCTTTCTCTTTCTCTCTCTCTTTCTCTCCCTCTCATATACACACACAAGCACATATGCGCACACACACACACCTTGGGTACACCCATTAGGCATATCTTTGCAAACCTAATCCTAACGATACTAATCTATTTATCTGAGAGTGGGGAAAGGATAAATGTTACAACAGATTAGAATTTCTGCTCTTTCAATATATTTAACTGGGAACCAAATTAGTGAAAGTCTGTTGGAGCCAACTCAGTACCACAAAAGGGTGACGCCCATGTCTTTTTGCAAAGAGGGCCTTGAGAACAAATTTCAAACAGACACGGGATGGCATCTGGGAACATGGGGGTGTTAAGGGATTATAATCAATGACACACATTACATGCAGTCATATACCATGCCTGAACATAGACTTTGTGTATTATAACAAATGCTCAGAAAACACCTAAGTCATAGCTATGACATCTAATCATGTTTATGTCACACACATCTGTATAAGATGTTCTCATTATATATACATCATACATGGTGTTTGCCACTATCTTGTCAGGAGAAGGCGGTCTCTGAGTGTGAGCAGGGTTAATGTGTCCATGTGTGAGCTCATGGTTGCAAGCACCCTCTGTCTTCATGAAGCCAGTGAGACTGACTCTGTCACCCTGCCTCCCATTGAGCATGGGTGGGCTGGGCTTGCATGCCATGCAGAGGACTAGGGGCAGGCCCCCCATGGGGGATGGAGCCATCCACAGGCATGGGGGTGGCAGGCCCAGACCCAGTGGACACAAGATCTCTTGCAAGACCTGGAACCTCAGACCAGTTGTCCTGTTACTCTGATAGCTCGATGTTTCCTTCTTGTTCTTCATTTTCCTCACTGCTGATTTCCTGGCCAGGAGGACCAGCAGGACCATGTTGGGGCCCCTCGCCTTGGGCATCTTCAGAGGGCTGCTTGGACCCACTCCACAGGGAGACCCTCCCTTACCCCCTGCTCAACAGCAGCAACACCACCTTTCAGTAACTCCATCCCAGGATAACTCTGATATTCACTCAGTGCAGAATATTTGTGAATGTGTGGGGAATGGCCTTTGCTTCATGAAACTCATAAACTGTCCTTTAATTTACATCAACCCAAGCAGCATTAACTAATTAAACCATTTAAGAGATTCATGGGAAATATGGATCTATCTCCACATGAGAGCTCAGCAGGAATGGCGACTACGGGAATCACCGTCTCTGTGTCCTGCTCTAGTAGCACGGACAGTGTGTGTTGTTTGCCATCAAGGGCCAGTCATGTCTCAACCCTGCCCACACCTGGTGTGGCCACTGTTGCAGGCACATGACAAGGGGGCTTGTGACTGAGACCTAGTATGTGGAATGTGAATGAGTTGACAGTAGCCAGCAGGCCCATCTTGAGTAAATTAAGCTAAGCATTTGTTTCATGAATTTCTGGAAGTGAATGCATCTTATTCCCACAATATTTACACTCTGTACCTGCAACTGTGACCACTTGATTCTAAGGGATGCCTTTTCTCTCTCTAGAAGCAAACTTGGTTCATTCCCATTACCCTCCATCCCGTGCCCTTTTACCCAAAGGTAAAAGGGTCATCAGTTAGAAGTCAACTGTACCCACTTATTAGAGCTGTATTTTGGGGACCTATATGGCTGTTTGTGTATACAGCCAAACAGCAAACAGACACTCACCAGTCTCTGGTAGAACATTCCAGCACTTTTGGTGAGAGTTGGAGCAAGTTTGGTGGGAGCTGGAGAGGTGAGGGCTGGAGGGACTGGGGGACCTCAGGACAGTCAGTTCTGTTGCTGAGAGGAAGGTGAGCTATTCTCCACCTCTAAAATTTCAGGAGGCTACATGCATAAGAGTTTCTTCAAATTCAGTGTATGTTTTCTTGCCCCTTTGTCATAGATTAGTTGATCATACTTGTGTGACTTTATTTCTGGGCTTTCATTTCTGTTCCATTGATCTGTGTGTCAATACCATGCTGTTCTAATTCTAATTACTATGACTTTGTAGTGTAATTTGAAGTCTGGGAGTGTAATCCCTCCATTCTCTCTCCTTTGGTTAGCAGGGCTTTGGCAATTCAAAGTTTCCTATTGTTCCACACAAGCTTTAGTAATATTTGTTCAATTTCTTTAAAAAATGCCACTGAAATTTTTATTGGAATTGCATTGAATCTGTAGATTGTTTTTGCAGGATGGCCATTTTGATCCTGTCAATTCTTCTAATTTATGAGTAGGGAATATCTTTCCATTTCTTTGTCTACTTCTATTTTGCTTTATTTTTGCTAAGTTTTGTGAATTTTTTGTGGTTCTTTGTTATTAAACCCTTATTACTTGTATGGCTGCTTAGGTTTTCTTCTATATATTTTATTGATTCAGGTCTAATGTCCAAGTCTTTTACCCATTTGGAGTTGGGTTTTTGTATATGATGTGAGGGAGTAGTTCAGATTCATTGTTTTGCAGGTAGCAGTACAGTTTTCCCAACACCATTTATTGAAGAGACTATCCTCACAATCATCCAAATCTGAACAATGAGGAAACAAGAAGCTGAAACAAATGAGTTACAACCAGTAAAATTGAAGCAGTCATCAAAACTTTCTCTGAAAATAAGAGTCCAGGACCAGGCAATTTTACAAATGGATTCTGCCAAATGTTCAAAGATGAAATAACACCTGTATTACTAATGTTCCTTCCAAAAAATCAAAAAAGAAGGAAAACTGCTGAGCGCAATCTATGAAGAAAACATCACTCTAATACCAAAACTAAACAAAGATAACACAAAGAAAACGACATACCAGTCTCCCTAATGAACACAGATGCAAAAATCCTCAATGAAATCTTGGCAGATCAAATCCAACAATGCATAAGAAGGGTTATACAGCATGACCAAGTGGGATTTACCCCAGGAGTACAACGATGGTTTGACACCCAAACATCAATTAACAATATCTTACACTGCTGGTGGGAAAGCAAACTGATTCATCCACATGGAACACTGTTTGGAGAATGCTCAAACAACTGAAAATGGAACTACTATTTGGTCCAGCAATCCCACTCCTTAGAATCTACCCGAAGGATAGAAAAACACTAATTCAAAAAGAACACCTGTACTCAGATGTTTATTGCAGCACTATTTACAATAGCCAGGATATGGAAACAACCTAAGTGCCCCCAATGTACTTAACAATGGAATATTATTCATCAATCAAAGAAGACAAATGTATGTCATTCACATCATCATGGATGGAGCTAGAAGGAATCAGGTTAGCAGAAATAAGTCATAAAGAAAAAGAGAAATATGGGATGGTCTCTCTTATATGAGTGAAAACAAACAAACAGAAAAGAAAAATTTAAAACTGCCAACGGAACTGAAGCATAGAGCAAGAGAGGGGGAGGAGGATAAAATTAGGGGAGGAAAAGGGGAGGGCACAAGAGCCTAAGATGGTGCACAGGTGATAAGGTGATGGGAGAACCTCAGGATAGACAATGGTGTATTACATATATATATATATATATATATGTGTAGATACATATGTGTATATGTACAATCAATAAAAAAAATTTTAAAGAAAATAAAGGAAAACGTAAACAGCTGCAACTATATGAAACTAAAAAGCTTCTGCAAAACAAAAGAGACAATAACCAAAACAAAGAGACACCCAACTGAATGGGAAAAAAATTTTTCATTCCATTCAACTGATAAGGGTTTTATAACAAAGATGTACAAAGAACTCACATGGTTCAACAAAAACAAAGCAAAAGTCCTGTCAAAAAGATGGGTAGAAGAGTTTAAAAAACACTTTTCCAAAAAGGAAATACAAATGATCAACAGACATATGAGAAAATTCTCACTGTAACTCATAATCAGAAATGCAAATCAAAACCACAATAAAACATTACCTCACACCAAAAAGAAATGGACAAAGACAAGTGCTGGTTCTAATACTAATTCAAAAGAAAACCTACACTTCTATGCTTATTGCTGCACTATTTGCAATAGTCAGGATATGGAAAACAACCCAAATGCCCCAGAACAGAAGAATGGATCAAAAAGTAGTGGTATATTTACGCAATGAAATAGTATTCAGTAATCAAAAAAGACAAACATCATTTGTGGTGACATGGATGGAGCTACAAGGAATTGTGTTCATGGAAATAAGCTAGAAGAAAAAGAAAAATATTGGATGGTCTCACTTATAGGTGGGATATAGGGAAACAAACAAGCAAAAGGGCAAGAAAAAGTAAAAACTAACAAATGACAGCAGAAATAAAGCATACAGCAGGGGAGCTAGAGGGACGAAGAAGGGGAAAACAGGGCAGGATGACACAAGAGATTAACTTCACAGGTGACATGTTTGCAGGAGATCCTTGTATATATGCAAATTGGGGAAGATTAGATAGAAAATAGATAGATAGATAGATAGATAGAT
>PVHY01016689.1:0-25137 GCA_004024945.1 Uropsilus gracilis
AATATGGCTTGAGTTCCTGAGAGTAATACTATTTTTCTATTACATTACACATTTATATCTTTACACACATCTAAGTACTTAGAAACATAATTTTCAAAAATTTTACATTCTGTTGGTATTATTTTCGATTGTACTTTTCATTTATTGTTTCCTGTATTTTTTCAGCAAAGTTGTAATTGTGGTGATTATTTCTGGATTTTTTTTCACCCAGAATTATAGAAAAAAAAATCTCTTTCATGCTGATACATTGTTTCCATAAATCTTAGATAGCTACCAAGGGCATTTAGTCATTAGTCATTAGATCTACTTAGTCATTCTCTTGTTAAATGTTTAGAAAATTCTAAACTATGCTGTAATTGGCAATTTTGCAATATAGCTTAATGGTTATTCAAACCACAATAAACTACATTTTACGTTGTTAAACATAAACTTTACAAAGCTTTAGCTTCCCTTTTCTAAGGATATTTTAATTAAGTAACTATTTTTGCAACTTAATATATCTCCTCAACCAAAGAAAAAGGAAATAGTGGAAAATACTGAAAGAAGGCAACTTGCACACAGTACCTAATAAACACTAAATCTCAGAAATTCTTTTTTCCTCTGGTTCAGCTACATTGGTAAAGCTAAAGATAACATTGGACAGAAGATAGTTCCATTCATCAAAATCTTTTTTTTTTTTTTTTTGAGACTAGGTCTTGCTATGTTGCCCTGGGGTAGTCTCAAACCCACTAACTCAAGTGAGGCTGAGGCTGGGATTAAAGGTGTGTACCACTGCGTCTGGCTCCTCCATCAAAATCTTTATCATCAAAATTATCCTCCTCTGATCATGTCAGGCATTTATTGGAAACACGAAAATGAAGTGTGATGATGAGAATGGCACCTGGGGGGAGTGGAGACAAGAATGGGTGGCAGCACCTATTTGTTTGATTTTGTTATTTGCAAATTTTGTTACAGGCTAGATACTGCTAGACATTTGGGATGGGGACAATTATGAATACACAGGTGTCCTCCTTTATTTGTCAACTTGGTCACTGGCCAACTTTTACCCTGGTGCTGAATTAAGGATTAATCTTATTCATTCTTTGTCTGGACCCTTTATTATACAAACCCTTATCTATTCAAGGTCCTTATCTGTCTTTGTTCCTCTTCAGTTCCTGATGGTGACCCTACTCTGGGAATTTTCTCTCTACTGGTTTAGCAAGTCCAGGCAATTTTTGCCCCAGGAGCTTCTGGTTAAAGTTCTTTAACAACTTATCCACCTCACCAAGTTTCCAAACTTTACGGAACCTGTCACTCAGATCAAGTCAGCAACTCAGAGGGTGATGGCTGAGAAGAGCAGCTTGAGGATTTCCTAAACAAAATGTCAGATGACGTTGTCAGGATTTCCACCACCAGGCTAGACAACAACATCTTGGTAGGCATGGGAAAAAGAAAAAGAAAATGAAGTTCATTTAGTCTTGTTCATAAAGCGCTTACAGTGCTGTTCATGAGCTGAGTCTATATGTTGTGCCAGAACTATAGTGATCAGTGGGAGGATACCTTACAAATTGTTAGGAGTAGATCCATGGCAGAAAGAGGAAGGGACAGAGTCCTAGAAGGTTCATTAAGCTCTCAATAAGGAATCTGGTCCTCAGAGGAACAGTTGCATGAAGAGATATAAAAGGACTTATGGTTGGTTTGTTTCCAAGTTTCTGAAGCAAAAAACAGAAAAAGAGACTTCAGCTTTACAACTACTTATAATCAAGTAGGGGAGGCAAGAAATAATGAAATAAAAATTAAAATACAATATAAGTGGTGTTATGTTTGATTATGTGTCAAGGGAATGAAAAGAAGAGCAATTTGAATTCAGAAGACCAGTGGAGATTAATGAAGGTTTAACAATGGAGTTAGGAAGGCAGTTTTGTGCAGAGGTCATAGAGAGAAATAGTTATAGTGAAGGAATTGGTGGAAAATGTATTGGCCGATGCCTGACCTCGGTGGATTAAGGACAAATTTGTGCAAGAACCAAGGTCACCAAGCAATGAGGAGGGCACCTTGGCTGCCAGATTGATAGCTTTGACTTTTATACTTGTGGGCAGTTGCTAAAAACTTGAGAGCCAAGGAATGACATCATGAAAATGGAGACTGGAGGCAGAGAAACCAGTTAGGAGGCTACTACAAACATTGAGATAACATCCTGTTGTGGGGGTGGGGAAGGGAAGATGGATGTGAGGGACACCAGAAGGAAGAACTGAAGGTACATGCTACTGGTTGGATGTGGACAGCGAGAAAGAAGGAAGCTTTAGTTGGAAGCATGTTGAAGAGAGGACTAGGAAGCAGATGATGAACTTCTGATGAAAAGTCTTTGCAAGTGGGGAGAAAAATTTATATATTGGTTGGAGTGTACTCTCAATTAATTATCTTATAATTAATTTCTTTAGGAGATGGCCAGCAGTGAGTAAATGACAACACCAAAGAGCAACTCCTGGTTCACATGGGATGGAAGAATGGAAAAGCATTTTGCCATAGGATTACAAACCCTAGGCTGGGCATGGTGGTGCACCCCTGTAAGTAGCAGCCTAGGAAGTTGCATCCAGGGCCAAGGAACCCGGTTCAAGTCCCACGGGGGCACATAGCAAGACCTAGTTCCAAAAAAATTGCTGGGCGTGGCAGCGCATGCCTGTAATCCCAGCTACCTGGGAAGCTGAGGCTGAGGATTGCTTGAGTCTGTGGTACCCCGGGCAATGCGAACCTGTGATTTCACAGGCAAGAATAGTGAGACCTAGTCTCAAAAAAAAAAAAAAAGGGATTACAAACCCTAGACGAGGTTTTGTTTGTTTTTCAACAAGATCTTTGTATATGCAAATATCTTGAGGCCACTTTCCTTACTTATAAACGGGGATATATAGTATACTGTCTATTATTTGAATGTTCATGAGCCTTAATAATAGTTATTAATGAAATTCTTTAGTTTGTAATAGGTATTATGTTAAGACTTTTATTTGTACTTTTATTACATCCCAACAATGCCCATTTTGAATTTTAAAAACAATCCCAAAATTTAATGCTTAAAATAATGTATGATTCTATCATCTGGACTTGTCTAGGCTCTATGATTCTTTTGTTGGTTCTGAAGATGATCACTGGTGTGTTTGTTGTCAGATGGGAATCTTCCTGGATCTGGACTCAGTTCAGGCAGGTAGCTGCATTTCTTCTTCTCTCTATTGTATCTGAGACCCTTTCTTTCCCCATGTGGTTTCTTCAGTAGGGCAGTTAGATTTCTTGGCTAGTGACTTGGGTCCCTCATTTTTCTGGTCAAGGCAAGTCATTGACCCAGTTCAAATCTAAATGGAAGGGAGGCCGGGCATGGTGGCTCGTGCCTGTAAGCTTCAGCCTATGAAGTGGCCGGGGCTAGGGATCACGGTTCAACTCCCACCTGGGGTGCGTAGTGAGACCTATGTAAATAATATTAATATTATATTAACTAGTATATTAATGTCACATATTATAGGCTGTTTGGAAAGGGAGTTTTCCCTTTCAGTTATCCTGTAATCAGGGCCATTTCCATTTTAGGTCCTCATCCTGTCTCCACCATATTCTTTGAAGTTTGACAAGGAATGAAGACAGCATCTGTGGGCCTCCAGTCACCACCACCCTCATTCCCACTGACTGATTAGTCTCATGGCTCCCTTAACATTTGCTTCTTCTGCTGGGCATGGTGGCTTGTGCCTGTAAGCTTCAGCCTATGAAGCAGCCAGGGCTAGGGATCGCGGTTCAACTCCCGCCTGGGGCCTGTAGTGAGACCTAGTTCCAAAAATATAGCTGGGCGTGGTGGCGTGCGCCTGTCATCCCAGCTACCTTGGGAAGCTGAGGTTGGGGATTGCTTGAGTCTGTGGTACCCCGGGCAACGAGAGCCTGAGGTTCCACAGGCAAAAATAGCGAGACCTAGTCTCAAAAAAAAAAAACCCATTTGCTTCTTCTCCTAGGCTGTCAGGTACACTTTACAAAACACAAAGGCAGGCGAGGACCTTGCAGGAGTCACACTGGCTTCAAGTTTCCATCCTTTATCAAACCAGTCTCTTGGTTTCTGAATTAGTAACCATTTGGTTCCAGTCACTTCCCCCAGTTCCATGGCTTATCTACCCATTGTCACAACTGTAAAGGCTTCTGATGATAACATGTAAGGATCTCTTTCAAAGGGAGTGACCTGTAATAGCTTCCCCTTTCCCTGTGCTTGCCTGGTGGGTGGGAACTTGCTGTTTGGGGAGACCAGGGTTCCATAATCTCTTGAAAGGTGACATGTTCTGCTTACTTTTGAAGGTAATCCAAGTGGCTATCTTCCTCTCAGGCATCCCTGGTTTCCCCCAGTCTGTGGAGTCTGGAATTAGGGCACATTTTCAAACACAGAGAAGGGGGGGGGTAAGGGGCTCATTTTGTGGTGGTGCTGCTGTACTTTGAGCAGCGACAAGAAGCAGCCCCAAAGTATTCCTGTTTTCTCCAGGAGAAAGTTATGAGGTGATCTTGTCTTCCCCGTAAACTTTCCACCTTCAAAGGAACTCCAGATTTCAATTCTGACTTTATTTCATCCTTATAAAAATGTTGAGACACACTTCTTGTAATTTTATTTCATGTAGCACGCAAGAGCAGCTGCGTGCTGCTCAAAGCTCTTGAATACATGGTCTCATTGGACTTATTCCATAAACCTCGGTGTGAATCAAATGGGGTGGAGTAGGTGCTTTCTGAAGAATGACTTACTCTCCCTTTCCTCCCAGTGGAGAGGGGACAAGGGAGCACCGAGCTGCTCCCAGGCCTGCGCCGCCTACTTCCGGCAGCTGCTTCTTCCTCCCAGACCCAGGGGCCGGGGTCCCCAGCCTCGCTCAGGCGCGGTCTGTGAGAGTGTGGGTGGCTTTTTTTCCGGGACAGTGGCACGCACTCTCTGTATTCTAGTCACCTGCTCAGGTTCCATCCCGGCTCCAGGATCTTGGGAGGGCCTCAGGAACATTCCAATCCTCCCACTACCCGCAACTGTGGAGCCAGGGGAGGTTTTTTTTGGGGGGGTGGGGTGGGGGTAGGGGGGGTGGGGTTGCTCTCGCCCTTTCAGCACCAAGTTTCTTCTCAGGTGACTCGAGTCACCCCGAGAGGAAACAGGATTGAAGAGTGATTGGGAGGTGGCCTGTTTACAGCCCACCCGCGTTAACGAAGTCGCATCACCGGCGACAGAGGCACTTTGGGGCACTGACTCCGGAGCAGACAACTGAGAGCCAAACCGCCGCGATGCCTCGCCTGACCAAATATGGTCACAGCACTCGGCCGTCTCCCGTGGACGGGCCGGCCTTGCTGGGTCCCCGCACCCGGGCGCGCCCGTGCCAGTCCCGGGCAGCGTCGCGTTTCCAGCGGCGCCCTGGACGCTCCCGGCCCAGGCCCGGGTGGGAGGGGAGGGCGCCGGCCGACAGCGGCGCTCCCTAGGCCTGGGCCCCTGGCCCGCGTGCCCTCTACCGCCCCCAGCCTTGGTTTCGGTCAACAACCCTTGATTCAACAGGTTCGGGCCACTTTCCCTTTGATCCCGCCCCGAGACAGTGGTCAACGCCAAGGAATGCCGAGCCCGGGCTCCGCGGCGCGGCGCGCGCGACCAGGAGGGGCGGGCGCGCGGGGGGGGGGGGGGGGTGTCGGCTAGTCTTCGCGGGCCGCACGGCCGGACCGCCCAGGGCTCCCCAAGCCAGGCTCGGGGCGGAGAGGAGGAGGAAGGGGCGGGCCGCGCCGGGCCAGGCCGGCTCGGGACTGGGAGGCGATGCATAATTCAACAGCTCACTTTCGGGCCCGCCTCTTTCCTGGGAGTGGGAGTTTGTTCCAAACTTTGTTTATGGGACAGTCCAGGAGCCGCGGCGGCGGTGCGGTCGGCTGTTCCTCTGCCTCCTCACCGACCCGGCGCTCCTGAGGCCGCTTCGGGGGATGTGAGAACCCGAGCTTCTCGGCTGCCAGGCTCCGCGTCGGATCGGTATTTGCCGCCCCCCCCACCCCCCCGGCTCCCCTCGAGCTCCGGACGCGCTCCAGCCGCCCGGCCTGACGGTGGATTCCGGCGGGACGGCGGCCGCCGCACGCCCGGACTCGGCCCCGCAGCGCGCCCAGGTAGTGCCCGGCCCGTGCGCTGCGCCGGGGGGTCGTGCCGTCCTGGCGCGGGCGCGGGCTGAGACCTGAAGGGCTCCGCGCCTGGAAGAGTGGCGACGGGTCCTCCGGCACCGAGCTCTGCAGCGTCCCGAGTGCAGCTCTTCCACCCCCCCTCCCCCCCGCCCTTCCCGGTAACTTTGCTTCAAGAAAGTTGCATAATTCTCCAGGCCAGGAGGACCCCTCCCCCACCGCGGGTCTTGCTGCGGAGCGTCCGGGGTCCCTGGACGGCGCGGAGGCGTCTCCTCTTACCTCTGTTCTCCGTCGCCGTACCCCCTTCCACCTAGCTCCCCACCCCGACCCGAAATGCCGGGCTGACCCGACCTCCCTTCTCCTTGCAGACGATGAATCCGTCCTCGGCGCCCCATCCGCTCCCGCCGCCCGGGCAGCAAGTGATCCACGTCACGCAGGACCTGGACACCGACCTCGAAGCCCTCTTCAACTCGGTCATGAACCCCAAGCCCAGCTCGTGGCGGAAGAAGATCTTGCCCGAGTCTTTCTTCAAGGAGCCGGACTCCGGCTCGCACTCGCGCCAGTCCAGCACCGACTCGTCCGGCTGCCACCCCGGGCCGCGGCTGGCCGGCGGCGCCCAGCACATCCGATCGCACTCGTCGCCCGCGTCCCTGCAGATGGGCACCGGCGCGGGCGCGGCGGGCAGCGCGGCGCAGCAGCACGCGCACCTCCGCCAACAGTCCTACGACGTGACGGACGAGCCGCCGCTGCCCCCCGGCTGGGAGATGACCTTCACCGTCACCGGCCAGCGCTACTTCCTCAAGTAAGTGGCGCGGGCCGGAGGGGCCGCGTTCCGACGCCCGGCGCGCGCGTTGGTGTGCGTGTGTGTGAGAGCGTTTCCCACACGTTTCTTTCGCGAAGGTCGGACGGAGCGAGTGAGTAGGTGTTGGAGCTGTAAGGGATCCGAAGCAGAGTGGATTGAGGGTCTTCTAGTGGCCTGAAGGCCGGGGAGACTCGGGCTCTCGAGGGAGAACATAAACTAAGGTGGATTTGGGCGGGTGGGGTGGTAGGGTGAGGGATGGGTGCTCTCGAAGCAGTTTGGAAATCTGAGAAAATCAATTGGGGTGGATTTGGGTGGGTGGGCGGGGGGGGGGGTGGGGGGGGGGGGGAAGGTGAGGGGTGGGTGCTCATGAAGCTATTTGGTAATTTGGGATATTGATAGAGCTTCCTGGACGCAAACCCCTACCTCCCTACTCCCTGCGTGCTCTAAGCCAGGTTTTCCAGAGCCAGGTTCCCTGAGATTTGACACCCAGTTAAATGAGAGAAAAGTTCTGAGACTTGGGGAGGAGGCAACCCTCTCTAAGTCCTCAGTCTCCCTGGTTTTAGGAAAAGCGAACTCTGCCTGGTAGGCCTTGCTGGTCTCTGGGTGACATGATGACCATGTAGACAGTGACGTGATTAGCGACTGTGTGGTGAAGTCGTTGTGGGCTGGACAAATCAATTGTTTGGAAATGGGGTCAGGAGTTTTGTAATGTCACACTAAGTAAAATACCATCAAATCAAGAGCCTGAACCGGCATTCTTACCTTCACGTTGTTCTGGGTTCTCGATTGGACTAGGTTACATTGGACTTGGATTAGACTGCAAAATATATTCACTAGCAATGGACATCCTTTCAGTTGTGGTGCCCTAAGAGAATGAAGGACCTTAGGAGAAACCAAACTGAAACTTGAAATGTAATCAGTGAGGTCATGGGGCTCAGGCTCTCCATGGCCTAGCCCCAGGTTGTGCCGGATGGACCACTCCGGATTATCTGCACAGTCTGGCAGATCACTGCAGGCTAGGGAAACTCCTAAGAACTTGCCTTGGGGTTTATTTTAAAGTCTTTGACGTAGCAGCCATCAAAGTAGCCTGGAGTAGTCTTAGTTTGAAAGTTTTATTCAGTCTTCATGTGCTGTTTGTAATATAATCAAGTCTTTCTTTGGCATTAATATTGATACTTTGATTGCTACGAGGGTGTCTTCATAATGAACACAAGTGATGGATGAGGTTTATTATAACCAACTCTTTGACTCATACTGGTGACCAATTATTTCTTCTGGATCCCAAAGCTGTTGACCTCTCATACAAGGTTATCATTATTTTGCTTCTGGGGTCCGTGCAATGCTGAAAAGCACTTGTCCTATAGCAGACTTGCTGATACATGAGTGTTAGTGTGGACTTGGTGTTTTGAATTCTAAATCACTAGGGGAATTCAACTCTATGATGTAACAAATAACATGTTTTTTTTCTAAATGTGATGTTATTCTAAAAGATGACTTTAGTTCCTATAGGATACAAAGGTCTGAAATAACTGGCATTTAATATTAGGCTGATATTAAGTTTACTTAGATAAGTGCAAGTTTTGAATATTGTGATTTTTATAGAAGTAGATTTTGTAATAAATTCCAATAGAAAAAGATCCAATGGTTTGCAGTACTTCAGCGAGGTATGTTTTGGTTCATATATATATATAAAATCAATGTAACTGTGATGATTGATGCTATAAAACTAGAGCTGAGATTGCCTAGTATCTGAGGAGAGTAAGGGACGACAAAAGACTCTCAAAAGCAAAATGAGAAGTTTCCCTTTTATACATGTATTCTGAATGATTGGAGCTCAGAAATATCATCATGAAACTTGGCCAAAAATGAAAGTTAGCTTTGGGTTTAGAGAAAGTTGCTGAGAGCCTTCTCTTCCATCCCCCCTCCCCCTCAACCACAGCCATTCCCCAACACCAAATCCAGTGCATCTTCATTTCACTTTGGATAGTCCGTGACTACAACAGCTGAAAAAATTGTAAATAGTAAGCTAGCCTGATGTGATTCTATCCCTGGAAATGTTTTGGCCAAGTGGCTAAGGGAA
Source organism: Uropsilus gracilis (assembly GCA_004024945.1). Lineage (NCBI taxonomy): Eukaryota > Metazoa > Chordata > Mammalia > Eulipotyphla > Talpidae > Uropsilus > Uropsilus gracilis. The sequence continues at coordinate 8,997 of PVHY01016689.1, forward strand.
TTTAAGAAATTAAGTCATCGTGACTATTGTCTTTCAGGATAAGCAATCTGCCAAGAATTCTCTGAGTTTCTTTTGGAGCTTTGTTTAAAGTTGGACTAAGGTAAATGTCATATGTCACACTGTTTCACAGTTTCAAAAGTCAGTGTATTTTGGTGGATTAAATAGAATTTTAGAAAGTAGGCATCTGATCCTGTGCTAATTTTCATAAAATTTACTCATCACTTTGCTTTATCATCTGTGAAATGAGACTGTTTTTGATCTGCCAGTAGTTAAACTCAGAAGTATTTTAAAATTCACAAGAGTTGGGAAAAAAAAATTTGACATGGGTTAGTTTCTTTTTGGCTAGAAAACTGAGACCAGGGAAGGGTGATGATGTGACTTTGGGAAAGTCATGTGGTTATTTAATGGTCAACCCTGGACTAGACCTCTAATCTGTTACCATTTACTTAAGGAACAGTTTTTCATTTTCCCAACTATCACCTTTATCCCTGGTTTCTCAGCTAAACAATGAGCTTTATGGGAAACAAAGGTTGGTCATCTAAGAAGCTTTGAAAAGCTTTTTGTCGTTTTCTCAGGTAAGATTGTTCTTAGGTATATGATGTAACCACTCTCTGGTACCTCTTGAAGGGCACCTTTCCTGAGTGGTCACACCTTTCCTGTGGTCAGGCATTCTTTCAGGGTAACATGTAACAACAGAGGATCAGATGTTAAAACACATAGTCTCTGAAAAGGACTGCCTGTTTCTACTGTCCTTCAATGCTCATAAACCAGGCTCTTTATGTAGGTTGGCTCTTAGCAGCCTGGCACATTGACTTTGATCACACTAAAGTTAAAAAAATTCTGATTAAAAATGGAATACATATTTATTACACATGAGCCAGAAAATAATTACAAAGAAGAAAATAATTTAGCTTCAGTAAGATTTTTCATACTTACACTTTTTCTACATTTTTGCAGGAAAAATTTATTTGAATAACAGGTATAAAAATAGATTAGCCTCATTTAAAAAAAATTTATTCATTCATTCATTCATTCATTCATTCATTCATTCATTCATTCATTCATTCATTCATTCATTCATTCATTCATTCAGAGACTAGGTCTCGCTATTTTTGCCCGTGGAACCGCAGGGTCTCGTTGCCCAGGGTACCACAGACTCAAGCGATCCCCAGCCTCAGCCTCCCAGGTAGCTGGGATGACAGGCGTGTGCCACCATGCCCAGCTATTTTTTGGAACTAGGTCTCACTGCAAGCCCCAGGTGGGACTCGAACTGTGATCCCTAGCCCCGGCCACTTCATAGGCTGAAGCTTACAGGCACAAGCCACCATGCCTGGCCTAGCCTCATTTTAAAATATAATTCCAGTGATAATTTGTGCTTGCCACTTTGAATTTTTAGTAAAAATTTCTATGTTTTCCCTTTTCCGAAATGTGTGGTAGAAAATTTTTGATCAAAGTCATCTATACAGGAGGACTTTTGGAAAACAAGAGGTTAACAGAGGGAAATTTTTGATTGTTCAAAACTGTTTCTGTATTTGATTCTTAAATCGTTACCCCCCTAACTCTACTTTTGCCACTGTTATTTATTTATTTAAAATTGATGTTGCCGGGCACGGTGCCTCGTGCCTGTAAGCTTCAGCCTATGAAGCAGCTGGGGCTTGGGATCGCTGTTTGAGACCCGCCTGGGGCCCCATAGCAAGACCTAGTTCCAAAAAAACCAGCTGGGTGTGGTGGCGCGCGCCTGTAATCCCAGCTACCTGGGGACCTGAGGCTGGGGATTGCTTGAGTCTGTGGTACCCTGGGCAACGAGAGCCTGTGGTTCCATGGGCAAAAATAGCGAGACCTAGTCTCAAAAAAAAAAAAAAATTGATGTTTACATGTATGTGTGTATATATATATACATACATATATACAAATAAAAATGTATAAATATGTGTTCAATTTACCAAGTTTTAACTCAATATGAAAGTGAGAATGTAGCTTCTTTAAGTCTTTTTTCTTCCTTTCCCAAGTTTGGTACTTTACATTACTTTTTGTTTGTTTCAGGTGACCTTTGTTATCTATCTGTCTGTCTGTCTGTCTGTCTAATCTATTTTATTGAGTCATTGTTGATTTTCTTTCTTTCTTTCTTTTTTGTGACTCGGTCTCGCTATTTTTGCCCGTGGAACCGCAGGCTCTCGTTGCCCATGGTTCCACAGACTCAAGCTATCCCCAGACTCAGCTTCCCAGGTAACTGGGATTACAGGAGTGCGCCTTCACGTCCAGCGATTTTTTTTGGAACTAGGTCTCGCTATGGGCCCCAGGCGGCACTTGAACTGCGATCCCTAGCCCTGGCGGCTTCATAGCTTACAGGCATAAGCCAACGTGCTGGGCCCTATCTATCCTATTCTATCTATTCTAATCTATTTTATTGTTGTTGGCATTTTGGAAGTTTAGGATCCCCCTTTCTTTTTTCTTTTCTTTTCTTTTTTTTTTTTTTTTGAGACTCGGTCTCGCTATTTTTGCCCATGGAACCACAGGCTCACATTGCCTGGGGTACCACGGACTCAAGCTATCCCCAGCCTCAGCTTCCCAGGTAGCTGGGATGACAGGCGCGTGCTACCACGCCCAGCTATTTTTTGGAACTAGGTCTCACTACGGGCCTCAGGCGGGACTCGAACCGCTATCCCTAGCCCCAGCCGCTTCATAGGCTGAAGCTTACAGGCACGAGCCACCGTGCCCAACCTTAGGATCCCCCTTTCAGATGGACATACTGCTCCTGTCCCCCAAGCTCTCATGGTCTGCCGCCTCCACTGTGTGCCCCCACCTTACCCTATTCTCAGTCCATTTGTTCTCATTCCATCTGGACGCCTCATTTATACAATCAGGTTTCAAGGGTTGTCTTTTTCGTCTTTTTCTCGCCCTTTATTTCGTTTCTCTAAGTGACATATCTGGTATTTTTTATTCAATCTTTAACAGTATTTCTAAACCACACATTTTGTATGTCAGGAAAGTTTGAGTAGCTATCAGGTTTACAATTATCTTTTTATCAATGATACCTTAATGTTTCAGACTGCTGAATCCATTGTATATTGCCCCCAAATGAACCTCAGTATTGATCAATTATCATCAAAGTTGAAAAATCTGCAGGCAACATTTACATTATTATAACTCTATAAATATATTTCATTACCTATATATCACTATTGGATTTTAGATTGTATGTTGGTTCTGGTGGCTAGATTCTTGGACGATTCTTGGATTCTTGGAAGATATTTTTAGCACCAAAATGAAAGATATTATTTCTTTTTGCTCTACATCAGTCATTTAAATTTGTGCTACCATTTAGTGACTTTCATATTTCAAATTTTCTTCAATATTTACCCCAATTATTTTAATTGTAATGACTTGTAATGGGCTTATGTCCCTGACAAACTCATTAAAAGTAAAAAATATAGCCTATCGAAGGTAAAAATGCATTTACTGTTCAGTCTAGGCTCTCTTAAAGGTGTTCAGAATATTTACAGCTGAGCAAAATCATTCAACACAAAGCTGATTTTATAAACGATGTTGACTATCTCAGACACAGATGAGCATTTTGTAGAATTGATGGGATGTGAAAACACATCATAGAAAAAATAGTAGAGAAAAAGTCCTCTAACCTTGTGGTACTGGAAGCTGCCATTCCCTGCCTCTGCCCAGAATTAGGAAAACTGTACTTTGTCTGGGAAAAGTTCAAACTTTAAAATACAATTTATATTGAATACATGTTGCTTTTCCACTGTCACGAAATCAGAAAATTCAAAGCTGAGCCACATCATTTACCTTTAATAAGAACTCAGGATTTTCTCATCTGATAATCTGATGATGTTTGATCAACTCTCTTCTCTAAGCTTTTTTTTTTTTTTTTTTCCCTTTTGAGGCTAGGTCTTGCTTTTTTTTTTTTTTTTTTGACACTAGGTCTCACTATTTTTGCCCGTGGAACCGCAGGCTTTCGTTGCCCGTGGTACCGCAGACTCAAGCAGTCTCCCAACCTCAGCTTCCCAGGTAGCTGGGATTACAGGCGCGCGCCACCACGCCCAGCTATTTTTTTGGAACTAGGTCTCGCTACAGGCCCCAGGTGGGACTCGAACCGCGATCCCTAGCCCCGGCCGCTTCATAGGCTGAAGCTTACAGGCACGAGCCACCGTGCCCGGCTTAGGTCTTGCTATTTTTGCCCATGGAACCACAGGCTCTCGTTGCCTGGGGTACCACAGACTCAAGCAATCCCCAGCCTCAGCTTCCCAGGTAGCTAGGATGACAGGCGCGCGCTACCACGCCCAGCTATTTTTTTGGAAATAGCTGGCGAGACTCGAACCGTGATCCCTAGCCCCGGCCACTTCATAGGCTGAAGCTTACAGGCATGAGCCACCGTGCCCGGCCTCTTCTCTAAGCTTTTATGCTCATTCCTTCATCTTTCTTTGCCATGCTATATTGGTTGCTTTCAAGGTTTACAACCAGGCTGTTACTGGTTCTCTCAGCTACTTTACACATCTGAAGTTCTGCTCTCTTTCTGGAGGTTTTCCTTCTTTTTGGCCAGTGCCCTCTCTGCTGAAGTACATACTTGAATAACTTCTTAAGATATGATTGTAGAAGGTAAATTTTCAAGTCCTTTTCAATTTGAAAATAATTCGTTTTGAAGCTGCTTTAAACTTAATTGTATTAAAAGAACTGAGACTGACTTGTTTTTTCTGGTTACCGTTGTTTTTATGAGAGGTCTTTGGTCATTCAAAAATTATTGCCTGGTACCTTAGTTGTCTGTAAAATGGGGATAGTAATATCTACTTCATGGTATTTTTAAAGATTCTTAGCCGCGAGTGGTGGCACGTGCCTGTAATCCCAGTTACCTGGGAGGCTGAGGCTAGGAATCACTTCAGTCCACGGGTTCGAGACAGCTCTGGGTAATATAGTGAGACCTGGTCTCTCAAAATAAAAAAAAAAAAAAAAGGAAAAAAGAAAAGGAAAAGGAAGGAAGAGATTCTTATCTTTAGATAAGAATATATTTGAAGAGTCTGGCACTTAGTGCCCTCTTGGTGCCAGGTCAGCCTTGCTTCCTTGTCTCCTCCATAGGATGCACTGACTACTTGGTCAAAGTCAGTTGCAGTAACCGTGGCAATAGGATAAAGTGAGTTTGACTTTGTTATGGCTGTGCTATGAATCTAGAGTTGAAAATTAGTTTTTAAGTTAAAAATAAAAACTCAAAAATCAGTCTTCCCTCCTATATACAAAATATATAAATAGGAATGCCCACGATGGGTGGTCTTTGGCTTGCTTCACTGTCTGCTTGGACAGAGATACTGAAACCCTTCTGAGGAGGATTAACCTCTTATTTTTTGGAATCTGGCTTATAGCTATAGGGTAGGTTGGTTTGTGTACGGGATGGAAGAGGAGGGAATGGTTTTGAGAAGTGGGAAGAGACAAGGAGGAAGTCAGGGCTTCCCAGAGAGACACTCCTGAATCACTCGTGGAGCAGTTCCACTACCTATGTGTGGAGACATCTTTCATAACCCTCACCACTGTTGCATACACTTCTTTTTAAACCCTCACAGTGACCCTGTGAATGGAGTCATTTTACTGCTACATTGTCGTAGTTTACTGTTAAGGAAACTGAGATTCAGTGAAGTTAAATAAATGGCCCAGGATCACAAAAAAAGATGAGTGGCAGAGATGGATTGAATTTTTTTTTTCTTTTTTGAGACTAGGTCTTGCTATTTTTGCCTGTGGAACTGCAGGCTCACGTTGCCCAGGGTACCACAGACTCAAGCAATCCCCAGCCTCAGTTTCCCAAGCAGCTGGGATTACAGGCACATGCCACTACGCCTAGCTATTTTTTGGAGACTAGGTCTCACTACGTTCCCGCAGAGGGACTCGCACTGTTATCTCTGGCCCTGGCTTCCTAGGCTGCCGCTTACAGGCATGCGCCACCATGCCTGGCCTTGAATTCTGTAATTCTAAAATCTGTTTCTCCCTTGTGTCATGCTGCCTTTTTGCCAATTATGTGCCCATGATTATTCCCCATAATTAGGTGTCCTTGGTGACCAGGTGACTGCTGAGTGGTGGATGGGGTATTTGTATTGTTCCTGAGTGTTGGGGTCAACAAATATAGAGCCTAGGTGCTTGCAGAGAGATGATGAACAAAAAAAATCAGGAATGGATATATACCTACAGTCCCTACATACACATATATATTTAATTTTATTAATATTTCCACTGCTAATAAATTCATAATTTTTTTTTTTTTTTTTTTTGAGACTAGGTCTTGCTATTTTTGCCTGTGGAACCGCAGGCTCACATTGCCCGGGGTACCACGGACTCAAGCTATCCCCAGCCTCAGCTTCCCAGGTAGCTGGGATTACAGGCGCGCGCAACCATGCCCAGCTATTTTTTGGAACTAGGTCTCACTACGGCCCCAGGCAGGACTCGAACCGCGATCCCTAGCCCCGGCTGCTTCATAGGCTGAAACTTACAAGCACGAGCCACCTGGCCGGCCTGTAATTGCTTTAGGGGTACTGGGCAGTTCTAAGTCTTAGTTTTTGTTTGTTGATTGATTCAGTTAACACTTTTAGGAATTACATGCAACCTTAAATCAACCTCTTCTTTCCCTTCCTCCCTCAATTAAATATCTGTAAGAGAGGGTGGCTAAGATAAAAGAATCAGTGATTCTAAGGACTCTTTAAGGTAATTTGCATGATAGAGGACTGAGGCAATTAACTTATTTTTGAAGGACAAATTCTAAGGAAAGGATCCTCCTAAGGAAAGGTCTTTGGAGGGCAATGAATGTTTCACTGTGTGGAAATATTGGTAAAGTGGTCTATACCAATGTGTATTCTTTGGATCCTTAGTCTCTTCAGAGAGTTTTACAAGCAAATTGTTTCTGGATCAATTGATTTGGGATATGTAGCATACTTTCTTTCTCTGTTGGAAATTTACAACATATATTAACTGGCTTCAAAACATTGGGAGGAACTGATTCTGGCAGAAATGAATTTATTTTCGTTTATGCTATTATTTCACAAACTTATTGAATTTTTTAATATTTCAATTCCAATTTTCATATATTACCCACTCAGGAATGTTCTCTAGACCACACATGGGAAAACTTTGTCACCTTCACTATTTTTTTTTTAGTTAAAAAGTTTCAAGTTTGAATCAAGCTGTATTTTTTCTTTTTAGTGTGTTTTGTGTATACATATTATATTTTTATCTATACTTGGTTTAATAGAGACCAATGCTTAGAGGTTAAAATATGGTGATATTGTGATTTATAAGCAGTACATACATGTGTGTATTTACATATAATACTATGTATACGTATGCATATATACATCATTTGGATGACCAAAATATTTTTCAATTTTTCATACATATTTGGTTTCCATGCACAATTCCTGGCTCACTGCTTGTAAATCTTTCAGCCAGATATCTTTTGCTACGTTAATAGAGTGACTTTTTGGTGAGCACCTAAGAGTGGATATTGGTTAGTAGAGGAACCAGTACTGTGATCAGAGGAGAGGAATTTTCTTTTCCACCACTCCTCTCACTTCTTTGAGGAAGGGAGAAGAACCTGTGTTTGAGTTCAATTGCAAATGGCAAAGACTGAGTTCATCAGTCTTGTCCTTATAATCAAGTTTCTTTAGAACTCCAAATAGAGGGACTTATGAGAACTTCCAGGTTGGTGAACACATGGTGTAGAAGGAGAAGTGCATGCCTGGAGATGGCATGGAAATTCCATCCCTGTTCCCCTACCTAGCTCTTAGGTCACCTTCTTCTAATTGTAATTGTAATTGCCTTTGTAATAAGCTGGTGATCTAGTGTGTAAGCAGTTTCCTGAATTATGTGTTCTAGCAAATTAACTGAATCTAAGAAGAGTACCTAGGATACCTCTAATTTATAGCCAGTCAATGAAAAATACAGATACACTATCTGGGCTTGTGGCAGGCACCTGACATCTGATGTGGGAGTCATCGGAGCCTCCAGTCTGTAGCTGGCTTGTCAGAAGCCCAGTGGTACCCTGGTTTGTGACCAGTCTGAGACTGGTCTGAGACCAGACTGCTGGAGAGCAGTCTTGGGAGACTTAACTGTGCAGTTTGACTTTACTTCCAGTTAGTTAGTGTCAGAATTGAGATGACTTCTCAACACTCTGCTGTTGTCAAGGATTGCTTGTTTGGGTGGCAGGGCTTTGGCATACACTTGTTGGAATTGGGTCCAGCCACCCAAGGTAGAAATGGTCTTTACTATCGGATAAGTGGTGTATAGCATGAACATATAACAACAATTACAGCGCAGTGTAACAAGCATGTAACAGCAGTTACAGCGCAGTGTGGCAGTATCCTAATCCTGATTTTATTTTTGAAAGTATGTTTGTATCTGGTAAAAAGATACATACATACCAAAATGTTTGTAATGGTCATTTCTAGAATGGTGAATAATTTTTATTGTTTCCTTTCTGCCTTTCCATATATTCCAATGTCCTACAACAAATCTCTATTTATTTTAAATCTGGGAGGAGGCATTATATAAAAGGAAGGAGAGAGAGAGCAAAGGAGCAAGTAAAGCTGGAGTGATAGATTTGGGTAGTTATGTGGGGCATTGAGGGATCCTTGGCGCAAGTTCAGTATCTGAAGCTTGAAGCTGATGTTACTAACAGGGTGGTTTTTGAGAGCTACTTATGTTTTTCTTGTTTTGGACTATTTTCTTTGGAAATGAACTGACATAGTAATAGCTAAAATCTTAACCAAGTATTTGCTTCATAAGTGGCCTTAGGATAAGTAGATTTATGGTAAATATTAAGTTTTACAGATTTTGTTCAGCTTCCTTTTGTTTGCATTTCAACCTGAATTTTTAAAAAATTTACTGTTTCTTCTAGATAATAGCATACATTAATTACAAAGGAAAAAGTGATGACCCCCTGTTAGGTGAGAAGTGGAATAAGTGAATGTATACATACTGCTTCATAGTAAAGACCATTGAAGTGTTTATTACTGTATTACTGCTTGAGATGGGACTGCTTTCTCCCAGGCCCTTTCTTTTATGCCATCTAAAGGATTGAAAATCATGACTGCTAGTGTGCTGGCTCTGTGCAGTTCTGGGGTGGAGCTTCTGTACTCAAATAACTGCCAGCCTAGTTGGAGAGTAAAGAACACAGACAAAATCAGGCCAGATAGCCGAGTTCTGACCTGTGTGGTAGAAACACTTGTGGGGCGAGTCATACTAAGGCAGACATTTCTATTATGGTTACAGGTCTGAAACTTGCAATATTTTGGTTTCTTCCATTGGCTAAGCTACCTCTTGTCTCAGGAACTTGGCACAAGCTGTTACCTGTGCCTGGAACATTGTTTCTTTGCATTTTGCCTAGTTAACTCCTACGCTGCCTTCAGGCATCAGCTTAAATGACACCCCTGCAGGACGTTCTCTCTGATTCATAGCCCACATGCTGATTGCTCCTGTTATGTTCTCCTATCCTGCCCAGCCTACTGCTGCCATATTGCTGTTTAATAATTGCTCTTTCTTACTGTACTGTAACTTCCATAAGGGCAAGGTTTGTTTGGTCTGTTTTTGTGTAAACTGAGCATAGTTGCTGACCAAAAAGAAATGTGTTGGTAAGGATTTCTCTAGTATTTTCCTCTCATTTTTCACATTGCAAGCTGTCCCATCGGAACCCTCATAGGAATGTGCCATGCTTGATATTTCCATGTCCATGCCCGCGAACTGAACGTTTAGCATCATAGCTTCCAATACTAAGAGCAGTGCAGACAAGTATGGATGAAGGATGAGTATCAGAGAAATCTCTTGTACACTTGATTAGACATAAATGGAGTCTTAAAAAATGGAAAGGCTATATGTAGGTGAGCAAAGAGACCTTCCACGAAAGAGAGGCCAGGAAGAGAAATACAGAGGCAGAAATGCCTGGAAGGTCTAGAAGCAGCTCCAGAAAAAAGTGGTAGGGCTTAAACTAAAAGATCAATGTTGGTTAGTAGATGACTATGTGTTCCACTTAGACTTTAGAATCTCAGCAAAGATAGTAAGGATATTAGCTACGGATTCTGCTTTCTCCCAGGCCCTTTCTTTCATGCCATCTAAAGGGTTGAAAATCATGGTTCTGCTGGTATGCTTTAATTTTGAGATACATTAATCTTAGCTTTATCTGAACGTAGCATACCACCACCACCATTGTCTTCCATGTTGAGAGCTTCCTGTTGTTTAGAGAACTATGTGTTTTATGCTATTTATATGTCTAAAGTGGGGGCCAAGGTGCTGGCTTGGGAAGCTTCAGCCAGTTTGGCCTGTGGGGGCCGCGCATGCCCTGATTGGCCTGTGTTTGCAGCTGCCAGCCGGCTCCTGGCTGGCAGCTGCTCCCATTGCGCACCCACCGAGCACCCTCTGCCATCAAGCTGGCTGGTAAGAGGGCCTTGGGGGTTGGCCCGGGAGACACGGACCAGAGCAGCAAGTGGGCAAGATAAGATCCACTTAGGGTTGGGGAATGGGGCGAGGGTGGGGGTAGGGGGATATGGGGTGGGGTTGGAAAGTCTTGCCATTTCACTCTTACTTCACTTAGTTCTTAGTCCTCAGGAGGAATAAGAAAAACACAAACATTGCAAACAGAGACATAGAATGTGTAAGGGACCAGATAAGAATCCTTTCAATACAACTGGGCAGGATGCAGGAGAAGGATCATCATCGAACATAATGAACTGGAGATACAATCATGATGAAGACCTATCACAGAAATGCACCTACAAACTCATCAGGAATCTATGAACCAAGACTCCATTTCGGGCTGTGCCACTCAAGAAAACAAGGAACCCCTCCACATACCGTGAGAGACAAGGTCCACAGACTTGGGGAATTGACTCCACAACATATCTGCAAATGGAGAGAGTGGATAAGATCCACAAAGGCCATCCATCAGTGGATGCCTACCCTCACTGAGAAACCTCACTACAGAAAACGACTCGAGCAAGGCCCCCCAAGCCAGAAGGCAGAGCTATGGGGTGAAGAGGCAACAGATATACAGGGAAAATAGACTGGAATGGGCAGCCAGCAATAAGAAGACATGGTTAAACCTCAAACGACCATGGACAGGTTGCCCAATGCAAAGCTAAAGAGTACAGTCCTTCACGCACAGAATGCCGTGTACCAGGAACACAGCTCCTCACCTATCAAATAGACACAACCACAGAAAAAGAAGAGAGATCAATGTACTTAACATAAATCAACAATGAGAGAGGGGTCTGAGTGAACGGACAGGCCATCAGGGGTTGGGGTGGGCGGGGAGGGAAGGAATCCTAGCAACCATTTATCTATGTAAGAAATTATTTAAAAAAAAAAAAAAAGAGAATAGAACATAAGGGGAAAAAATAAATGTCTAAAGTGGTAGAGGCTTTTGCAACAGTCCATCCACAGACCTGTCTTATCTGTCTGTCATATAGTCAGTTTATTTGCAGTTTGCAATACTGGGTAGTTTTCACTTTCCAGATAAGTGGAATACAAGATTACCCTTGATGCAGTTCCACCCCACAGAGCCTGCCATTTCTACTTGTGAATGAATAACTTTCAGGCCTGGCTGTTCTCTTGTGGTTTTGCTAGTTTTTCAGTTGTTCTAAGCTGATCAACTGATCACAGACTAACCAGATCCTAGAACCACAGTTAATCCACCGTTCGTTCCTGTTAGGCCCTGCCCCTCTGGATGATGGCAACTCAGACTGGTGCCACTTAGGGGTCCTTTCTAGATTCTCAATGCTGTGTTGAAAGGTTTTCAGATTAAGTCACAATGCTTGTTGCTTGTGACTCATTTGTTGATATTTTCAGGTGTCTTTTTTAAATTGATTTTTTGGAATAGATAATAAATAGGCCATAAATAGCAAAAAAAAGTCATAGTACCAAAACATATGCTGTAAGAAGTCTCTCTTTTACCTTGGTTTCCCTCCCAGAGAACAACAGTTTCTCCTGTCTTTCCAGAGGAACTCTATTGCAATATAAGCAGACATGTATATATAATTTAAATGTATGTTCCTGCCTAGAACACAAGTACAATACAGATGGTGTTATGCTGTACAAACTCTTCTACACTTTTGATTTTCATGTTCATTTCTCTTCTGAACATAAATGCTTTATTTCCTTAAGAACTACCTAGTATTTCATTGTATGAATATAATGTGAAATTTTTTTAATTATATTTTTATTTAGGTAATGTTGGCTTACAGCACTGTGTGATTTAGAGGTGAAAGTTCACATCTCCTTAGATTCTACTAAAATTTGTTTTAACTGATCCTCTATTGACTAACACTTGGGTTGTTTCTGAATTATTTGTAATTTTGAAAATAACATGCTAAAATGCTATTTGGAGCAAGGAAAATGTAACGAGATTATTCTTGTTCCTTGTATGTTCTTACTTAGAGCCAATGTTACTGCTTTATTCAGAGATAATTATTTACACAAAGTGTAGCTCTCTGGTTCCTATTTATTACTTGCTTAGTTATCTAATTTATCATCTATTGTCCTTCTTATTAGTCAGCATACCTGCCTGGCTTACACATGAATGACACGTGACCTGGTAGATGTATTGTTCAGTTAGATGGATGCCCAACCAGCCAGAGTGAATGGCATGTCACTGTGAAGTGGCTGTCATGGCTTCACTACTACCCTGGGCTGCTATACCAGTGCACAGTTGTAACTGATCCAGCATGCGATACATATAGAAGTTGAGAATGTTTAGAAACTTTTTCAGAATGACATTTTAGTGACATCTAAGCACATGATCAGGGGAGCTGTTTTGTGGAATAAAGTAGTTTGACTGTGTCAGCCAGCTGTGTACAAGCCATCTGTAGTAGGACCACACATTGGTGTCAACAGATTTGGTCCTTTAGTGTCAAAAAATTTGGTTCTTTACCTGATAGAATTTGAGAAACACTGCTCTGTCTCTGTCAATTCTGTTTATCTGCCTACCTACCTACCTACCTATCATTTTTTTATTCATCCTTATAACTATCTTTATCACCTAAGCAATTGATTAATTAATGATACACCACTTATTAACAGGAATGAAAGATATTAAATAATGAATCTCAATATAGAAAGATTCTGTAGCACAAAGGTTGTATGTGACTTATTTTAAGTATATAATGTATTTTGTGTCTTTGTGTCCCCCTATACTGCTTCACTATTTAAAAAATATGTTTTGGCATAATTAATTTCAAGCATCATAGGTAAATTCAAATTTTATTTTTTGTGACTAAGCTACCTGCAAGCACTAGAATCAAATATGATGACTAGATTAAAAGAAAAATATATGCTGGCTTGTTTAATAAAAACATATATTCCTGTACTTATCTGACAGGGAGATACCATCATCATGAAGGTGATTTTTCTAGGGCGAGGCTTATCTGTTGCATTCCAGATGGGCTGACCCTGTGATTTCCCCAAATGTGGGAACTGTGACTACATAGGACTGTGTTTGCACTCTCCCCTAAAAAGAAATTTAAAAATATATTCCTTTTTGGTGACTTTTCTGCGACTATTAATAATATTTTTCTTTTTCTCAATTTGTCTTTGAAAAGCATTTCTTGTCTTTGTTGTTTAAAGGTTGAAAATGCAATGGTTGAAAGCATAACAAAAAGTGAAATATGCAAAAATGATAAATGTAGCTAAAATGAACAGACATTAACTGTATTGATTTTATTTTTGCATTTAATTTTAAAAGTTGTTTTAAAATATACTTTTTGTATTTAAATACACTTAGCGAAATATTAGAGCTGAAGAACTTAGAGTGGAAAGTAAGAGTGCTACACTTACTACATTTACTGAATTGTAACCACTCTTCATGATTGCTTATCTTCCAGACACTTATTAAACACCTACTGATTTGTTTTATAATGGCATTAGTTGGTTGTTATGGGGTTTGGGACAACCATAGTTTAGAGGGGCTTTGTTTCTGGGTGTCCTGATATAACCTTAGGACTGGTTAGTGTAGGTATGGGTTAAATTATGGAAAATTCAGTATGTCACTGGATGGAGCAGTCTCAGCTTTGTTGGGATAACCATGGTTCAGAGACTGGGATTTGGCTTTGTGGTTTCAGGAAACTGATCTCCTACAAGGACTGTCTGATGTGGGTTGTACAGGGATGAAAAGGGGATAGACATTTTACCAGCAGTGTTCACAAGTAATTACTTGAATATTCTGCCACCCTGGAATGAAGGAATAAGAATGAATGTAATGCTGTTCTGGGAAGGTGCTTAAGGTGATACTGGGAAAGGAAAGAAATGAGATCTTTTGAGGGATATTCAGGAGGTATATTTGACAAGATTTGGTGATGGATTAAATAAGGGCAGTGAGGAAATGAGGTGAAAAGGAGGGTTTCCAGGTTATTTTTTTTTTTTGAGACTAGATTTCACTGTTTTTGCCTGTGGAACTGCTGGCTCATGTCGCCCGGGGTACCACAGACTCAAGCAATCCCCAGACTCAGCTTCTCAGGTAGCTGGGATTATAGACGTGCACCGCCATGCCCAGCTGTATTTTTTTGGAACTAGGTCTCGCTACGTGCCCCCGGTGGGACCGTGACCCCTGGCCCCAGCCGTGGTTTCCTAGGCTGCTACCTACAGGCATGCGCCACCATGCCCGGCCTTCCAGGTTCTTGTCTGTGTAATGGCGCACAATGTGATATCTTACTTTTTTTTTTTTGTTTCTGCATTTATTAACTTAATTTTTTATTCAGGTGTCATTGATTTATAATGTTATATGCATTTCAAGACTTTTGTTTCACATCTCAGTAGCGTCTCTATTTGTAAAAACTGGTACTGAAAGATTCAGCAGTTTGAGAGATTTTTTAACATGTTGAGTTTGAGGTGACTTGAAGCTACCCAAGGGATATATGTGCTCTAAATATGACTATAACTCTATTTATGTGATTATTTTAATGCAGATGTGAATGAGCGCCCTCAGAGTCACAGATAGAATGACATGTCCAGGTAGGACCAATAAAGGAGATGGAGAAAACTCAATCAGAGATGTAGGAGGAAATCCAGGAAGTAGTACATGAAATTCAAGGGAGAAATTGTTTTCAAGTAGGAGAAATAGTTAATTCTGCAGCTTGTTTCTCAGAGGACTAGAAAGATTGAAGAGAATTTGATAGTATCTAGTAAAAGGTTTTTCCTCTGTGGTCACCTTCTTTCTCTAGGGTAGGAGAACAGAGGCAGGGAATTGGAGTACTAATTCATATGGTGGTTGAGATAATCTAGTTTGTGAAGATTTCACTTACCTAAGGTATACCCCACAGATCCCCATATACTTTGCTAAGGAGTTTGGTTTTCTCTGCATAGGTCCCAGTGCTACATAGAAGCGCCCCACATTGGCCTATTTAATGCTGTTAAGAATGAGATCAGTGTCTTATAACTAATTGGAATAAGTTGTAAGATTTGGGTAAAAATATTGCTCTAATTGATAGGATAATCACCGGCCCTGAGGAAAATTACAGCCTCTTCTCCATATTGTGGTAACCTTTGCAGAGTTTGGATGCCCAAGTCTGTCATTGCTGAAACGAGTCATGCTAATTGCCGTCATAAAAATCACAGATTATGTTTGGAGAATATCAATTAAAAATTTATGGTTCAGAATATTATGTAACTGGAGTTTCAGATAAACCTTTATCTTCCTTATCTTTGTTTCTTTATTTGCTGGTACTGATTTTGATACTTTGGTGAAGTGGATTCTGAAGGTAATGTAGGTCTGTGTCCCAGGCCAGTTTATCTTTTCATAATGTTTTCTCAAATAACATGCCTGATTATATCAAACTGGTTTGAGTTTTAATAAATTTGAAGTTAGCACTGGTATTGTAGTTAGAAGTCATTACTGCTGCATTTGAGGCCTTGTTATGGTTTAAGATTTGTATGTCGATTTAGTGGGAGGGTTTGAGAATGATTTTTTAAAAAGCAGTAAACCAGTGCTGCTTATAAAATTACTTATTATTTCTGAAAACACGTTGTCTAATTTTCCCCACTTCAGTGGTTCTTTGTGTTAGATATTACTTGATACAAACCTGTGCGTCTTGTACTTGTACTTGGCAAATATGGATTTTTTTTTTTTTTTGAGACTAGGTCTTGCAATTTTTGCCTGTGGAACCCTCAGGCTCTC
>PVHY01016690.1:0-24198 GCA_004024945.1 Uropsilus gracilis
TTCTTTCACTACCTCCCAGGGGCCACCATCGAGCGCCCATCTGATGCCTAATCACAGCCTTTGCCCTCCATCACTTACGGAGTCCTGGAGCCAGGCCTGAGCTCCGAGGCAGAAACCGGGCAGTGGAGGGTGCGGGGAGGAGGGCAACAGGGGAAGGGGGTGCCGAAACGATACGAGCAGCCCTGGACTTACTCTTTCTCCGGGAAGAAGGGGGGGAAGTAGGGGAGGTCGGGGAAATTTTCAGAGGTGGGTGGGAAGCTGAAGGCCCTGGGAAATGTAGCCAATCTGCGAGGGAGACACGTGCGCACAGACACACGAGCCCACACACAGAGGGGCGCGCCAGGCCTGAGGAGGGCAATGGGCCCTGGCCTCCAGCACCCCGCGCGCAGCTCCGTGTCGGCGTCTCCGGGGGCCGGAGGGCGCCACGCAGGCCACAGTTTCGCGCTGGGACCCGCGCTGGCCAGGAGCATTTCTCCGCAGAGCTGTCTCTGAGCTTAGGTTCCTGCGGCAGCCGCGACGCTCCTGCGCCCCCTTCTGTCCCAACACTTGCGCGCAGTTCGGCCCTGTTTGCCGTCCGCCAGGCTCGCAGGGCTGGGGGTGAGAGGGTGTCACCCAGACAAGCTCCCTGCTTGGACAGACCTCACTCCTAGCCTCGGATTGGCATGAGATGGACCGAGACGGTGCAACGTGTCTGAACTGGAGGGTGCGCTTGGGTCTTGCTTGGTCTTTGCCAGCACTTTGCTACTTGACCTTGATGGGGTCCTCTTCCTGGTTTCTGGACCTCCGTTTTCCCTTCTCCTTCACAGAACTGCCAGAAGAACCAAACCCAACTGTGGCAGAAAGGCAGCCAGGGTCCTCTGAGAGCTCTTTCTGTGGTCTGACCTGAATCCTTCCCACCGCACTATGAATCCTTCTTTCTGCCCACCCCCCCAACCTTTTGGAGGGTGACTCAGTGAACCCCCAGCCTCTCAACCTCCCCAACTCATTGGGCTGATTCATCTGGGCCCTTTCTTCCTGGGGAATGATTTCCTCAACATTGAGTCACTGAGCCCAGCCCTGGACACAGTCCAGGCACCTGGCACAGAGTCTGGGCAATTTCAAGGTCCTCCATACCAAGATTCCTCCCACCACAGCTCTGGACATGCTTCTTCCCCTGCGCACATGCTGCTGGTGACTCCCTGCCACCAGCACAATGAAGCCCAAACCTTCAGCCTGACATGCCATCCCCTCTATGACTTAACTCCCACTAGTTTTGCCAGCTTTGACCCGCTTGCAGCCATCTCTTCCATTTATACTTCCTGCTCTGCCTGAAGAAACAGGGACAGAGAGACTGACTCATCCTCACCTCCAGGCCTTTACCCACACCACACCACCCCCAGTGCCCTCCTGATCCTGCCAGCCTGCTTATCATTCAGAGGGCAATCGAAGGCCACCTCCTCCAGGAGTTCTTCTGCTGGGTCCCCCTTCCTATATCTTTCCTGGGAGTCATTTCAAGGAGTTTAAGGGGAGGGTGGGGAGTTTGTCACAAGTGTTCCTGGTCAAATCTAAGTGTTTCACTGCATTTTCAGACAGGAGGAAATTTGGCCTACTTATTAACACCGTAGGAAAAAAATTACATGGGCTAAGGTAGGTGAAGGTTCTTAGTTTCTTGCTCTGTAAAAAAGGAGTGACCAAGATAAGGGCACTTGCAAGCTTGAACCCAGAGCACAGGCTCTCAGTAAACGCTGAACCCCTATAAACAGCTCAGTGCCAGAGTCTGGACAGCCTAGGAGGGATTGGGGGTTGGGGCAAATACCCAAGTAGATAAGTTACAGCCACGAACCAGAGCTACTCATTCTTCAGGGCAACTGTCTCAGATCTGGAGTCAAGAGCCATTTCAGCTTGACACAGCTGCCCTCTGTAGGAGCACCACCACCGACAGCACTCAGCTCTCGAGTAGTTATTTAAGTTTTCCTTGATTTCTCCTACTGCAGCTAATGCCCAGGGCAGCAAGCTATGTCTCCCTGCATTCAGAGAGATTCATTCTGTATTAATTCTTCAAATCCAAGCATTCTGCAGGGATTTGAGTCCTAACTCTGCCATAGATGTGCTGTGTGATTCTAGCCAGGTCACTGCACCTCTCTGGACTAGATTCAATCAGCAAACTTGTTTCTTTAGGAGCTATTTCTTTAGAAATAGCCCCTCATGTAATCTCTGAATTCTCCCACCAGCCCCAATTTAGAAGGGGCAACTAAGACGCCTCAGGATGGTGAGGTGGCATCTTTGCCCAAGTCCTCACCAAGAAGTGACCCTTGCTCCAAGATGAACGTTCCTGCACTCCACATGCCCCTGTGGCCCAGCTCCCCTTCCTGTGATATTTTTGCTGGGTTCTCACCCTGTTGATACCTGGGACCCCCACTCCCAGATATTTTTAAATGACTTTATGGGATTCTAATGTGTTGCCAGGTGTAAGAACTGGGATCACATGCATCTTATACTTGACAGAACTCAGTCACACAGAAACAAGGATTAGAACTCCCCCTAATGCCGGGCACGGTGGCTTGTGCCTGTAAGCTTCAGCCTATGAAGCGGCCAGGGCTAGGGATCACGGTTCGAGTCCCACCTGGGGCCCGTAGCGAGACCTAGTTCCAAAAAAATAGCTGGGTGTGGTGGTGTGCACCTGTAATCCCAGCTACCTGGGAAGCTGAGTCTGGGGATTGCTTGAGTCTGTGGTACTTGGGGCAATGTGAGCCTGCAGTTCCACAGGCAAAAATAGCGAGACCTAGTCTCAAAAAAAAAAAAAAGAACTGCCCCTAAGAGCTGCATGGGTACATCTGAGACTGGTGTTCTGTGTCCGAGGGGCTTTGACATTTACTGAGCACTTACCTTGTGCCTCATATTTTATCTTCTCAACCACAGCGTAAAGTAGTGTCTATTAGTAGCCACATTTTACAGTAAGGAAAACTGAGGCTCGGAGAGACTAAGAAACTTGCCTATATTCGCACAGCTATAAGCAGTGGTCAGAATTCAAACCCTGGTTATCTGGTTCCAATCTGTGTCTTAAATTCATGTTCTACCTCTTGAGGGAAAGTAAGTAAGGACTGATTTTTTCCCAGCTATTCTTGTGTCACCAGCATTGCAAGGTTCCATGCTCTCAGCCACTGGACCTCTACTCATCTCCAACACAAATAGCCCAGTTCTTTTTCACCCACAAACCGAAGATCTTTTATCCACACAAGGCTGTCCCAGACCACGCACACCCTGCACACACTCAGTCTTTCTCACAGACATACACACTCCAGTATCTTCTGAACACAGACACACATGCCCATCACACACACAGGGCTCCTCCCCAGAGAGGCACAATGAGTACACCTACCCCAGGGCCTCTTTTGGGCATCACACTGCCTCTCCCAAAACCCACACCTCCTTTCTTCCCCTAAGTCAGCTTCCCTCATCTGCACACACTTGGCCCTCTATTGCCCACAGGGCAAAATTAGAGCCCTGATCCTGGCTTTCTAGGCCCTTCATCCTCAGAAAAACTTCCTCTCTGCCATGCCCACACTCTTCCTGCTGGTCCCCCTCCTCACATCTGCCGACCTCCGAAGCTATGCCTCTCTTACTCTTCTGCCCTTGGCCAGGTGCTCGGCCGGCCCACTCTGCTGTGGGTCACCTGCAAGGGTCAGGACTCTTTCTTTTTGACCCCAACCCCACAACAAGGTTTGACTCAGAGGAACTGTTCCAAAAGACATCTACCAGCTATAAGAATCCATGATACAGCTTCCTCCCAGACTGGCTTGTCTCCTTATGTGGGACATAAGGGGCTTGCATTTGTCCCTCTGCCATCGGATCAGCTGCTTCTCCAGGAAGAGACTGGGCTGAGTTAGCTCTATATCCACGTCCAGCACAGGGCACAGCACAGACAGCAGGAGGGGGGATGGATCCAGTGCCGAGCCCAAGCATGGAGACCCCTTTGATGAGGACCAGGGATACCTGGTGGGCCACCTGGGCAGTCACACAAAACCATCCTTTCCCAGGGAAGAGTCCTCCTGATATCTTTCCCCCATTAGAGCTCCTTTCTGAAGTCATTCTGGATCCAGCCCCTGCTTTCACACCACCCAGAGACAGGGAGCTCACTTTCCTTGAAGACTACCCCTTCGTGTGGGATGGCTCTGCCTGACACTTAAACCTGGATCACCCTGAGCCAGAATTCCCATGAAAACCGGGAAGCAAAAGGAGCAAGAGAAGAGACAGATTCCAGTTTCTCAGGAGTCCTACCAATCCTTCCAGCTTGGGGTAGAAGTAGAAAAAGGAGCTTTTTAGCTCTCAGCCTGGCCCAGTGACAAGCCCTGAATTCAAGGTGCTTAGCTCCTGCAACCAACCACTGACCCCCATAGGCTGAGGCAGTGAAGAGAGGGTGCAGTGCTGGCACACCTTCAGCAGCCCTTATTGAGCCCCAACTCTCACTCAGACCATCCCCTCACTGAACCCAACCACCTCATTGAACCCCATCCCCTCACTGTACACCATCCCTTCACTCAGCCCCCTCCCCTCACTGTATCCCATTCCCTCACTCAGTCCCACCTCACTGAGTCCACTCTTCCTCTCCTCTCACTCCCCTGCTCCTACCTATCCATATCTATCCCCCAGTGGGGCTACTTGCGCTCCACTCTGAAGGAACTTGAGAGAATGCTCTCAGAGGGAGATGCTCTCAGAGGGAGATGCTTTCTCCTGATTCTTGGTGCCAGGCTAGGTGGATGAAGGAGGAAGGCCAGTCTCTGCCAGGCTAGGTGGATGAAGGATGGCTGCCTCAAGCTCATCCAGCCCACCTGGACATCTGTAGCCACCACGCTGCTTATCTTCTCTCTGCCAGCTACTCCTGGGTTGTTTTTTCTCCAGAGATGCCTAAGGCTGCTTTGGTCCCTGACGCGCGCGCGCGCACACACACACACACACACACACACACACACACACACACCAGGGCTGCTCAGAACTGAGCACACTAGGGATACCATAGCCAGAAAGTATAAGCTACAGGGACCAAGACCCGTGCTCTGCAAACACCCACCAGGTTAACAGCGTCACAGCTTCCAAGAACTCCCAGAACTTTGTGTTCTAAGAACTTCAGAGTCTCTGTTATAGGTCCCATTATTTGAAGAGCCTGCTTCTTCTAGTCTAGGAATGCAAGAGTCTGGAGTCCTGAGGACGTTAAGAGCCCAGAGCTCACACTTACTAGGACCTGAGCTGCCACAGGCCAAGATTCCAGCGCATGGACTTCATGCCCGTGGTAGCTGCAGGCCTGTGGCTGCGTGTCTGTGAATGCAGCTAAGGAAGAAGCCCCCAGGCAAAGCCCCCCATACATGAGAGGTGTCTTCCAGTCTCTATGTTTTTGCCCATAACAGCCCTTGCGCTTGGGCTACTGTCCCCTCCTCTCTGCTAATTAAATCCTTGACAGCTTCAAAGGGGAAGAGAGGGGAAGTGATTTCCTTCTAAGTGCCAGTCCACCCAGCTGATTGTCTCATCTAATCCTCATGTTATTAGCTCGATTTTACAGTTGATAACACTGAGGCCCCAGGACATAAAATCGTTTGTCTAAATTCCCAGAGCTAGAAATGGTAGAGCAGCAACGCAAACCCAGCCCTCTGCATAGCCCTTTGCACTCCCTCCTGACTGCTTCCAGGCTCCGGGCTCCTGGCTCGCACTCGAGCCTCTCCTCCAACCCCAGTAGCCCTCAAGCTCCAGAAAGCAGAGACTGTGGCCCCCTCTGCTCTCACCCCTTCTCTCACCTCCCCGGCCTGGTGCCAGCCAGGCTTCCTGTTCTGATTGATCGAAAGGGGAAAAGTACTAGATCTGTGAAGACTCATGTTGGAACTGGGATGTGTGGCATCTGTTTCTAAGCACCCGTTGCCATGGAAGCCAGGTGCTACCAGCCCTGGGGCTAGCGATGCTTAAGGCAGAGCAGCTGCAGCAAGAGAAGGAGGGTGGACTCTTGCTCTCCAGGTTAGGGAACCAGACCTGCTGCCCTGGCTGGGCAGGCAAGGGGATCAAGGAGGCCAAGGGGGCAGGATCAGACAGGCTCTGAGACATGGGCAGAAAGAGACCTTCAGGGATAGAATAAGGAGTTGAGAGACAGTAGTGAAAGGCAGAGAGAGAGAGAGAGAGAGAGAGAAGCAGAAGAAAAGGTAAGAACTGCTTGTAGTGGAAGAGACCACCTAGACCAGGGAGGCACCAGCCTCCCATTAATGGCCATTTCCCAGGGAAGGAGGGGATGTGTGGGAAGTAAGGGTGAGGATGTGAAAGCAAAGGCTCTGAGGTCACAGGAGTCCTGAGTTTGTTCTAGTACCCAGCGTTCCTTTCTGGACTGCCCATCTGTGGCAGGAGCATCACCAGCACCATAGAATCATGTGGGCACAGAAAAGAGAGTGGTCAGAGGTCTCTTGACTCTGCTACCTTCCAGTGAGGGTTCTGTCCATGTAGTATGATAAAATAGTATCCAAAAGCAGAAGGATGCCAGGCATTGGGAGTGCCTGCCCAGTGCCCGCTCCCAGCCCTTACCCCAGAGTCACAGAGTCAGACACCCCTAGGCTGCCTGTGGAGGCACTGTTAGTACAGAGAGGTTGGCTTGTCCCTCGAAGAGAGTGAACAAGATGATGGAGCCTAAAATGAGACTCCCTGTACTTTCTTCCTCAACAACATGTCCTATGTTGGGGCACTCAGGGCCCAAAGATGAAGCAGACAGCTCCTAGCAGACAGACAGCCCACTGTTCCCCTTTGTTAGGGAAAACAGGCTCTGGAGAACCCATGTAGCCTGGCCACTTGGGGGCAGGGATGTGGCAGGCACTGGACAGGCAATATCTCAATCTTCTCCATAACCTGTTACAGACAGAAGGCAGAGGCCCCCAGGAGGAAAGTGATGTGTCCTAACTCCCAACAGCCAGCAGGGGTCTACTTGAACCTGAGTCTCCTGGGGTCTGTGCAAGTTGGCAGAGGCCCCTCTGCTAGAGTGAAGCAGCAACCCAGAGGCACTCCAGGCCAGCTCAGGGACCTTTTCCAGAGGGAGGGCCAGGGAAAGAGGGTTCCAAACTTTGCTCTGGTCACTGATCTTCCCAACCCCACGTCAGAGCGGATGACAGTGCTTGATCAGAATGTCAGGGGCTAGTCTCTTACTCTCAACATGGATTGTTCCCAGGATCATTAACACTGACAGTGGCCTCTAAGAGCTCAAATGCCCTCAGAGTCACCTTATCCACCCCCATCAGCTTCACTTTCTTCAGCCTCCTGAAGGAGGAGAATAATACAGTGCCTACTATGTGTTCCTGCTGGTGCAAAGCACTTGGCATTCATTATCTCATTATATTGTCCATCAGGTCTCTGATGGCTGGGACTTGCCCCTACTTGCCCACTGGTGCCCGGCATCCTTTCAGGGCAGTCCTCACAGTAACCATCCCACCCTCTCCAGGAGTAACCGGGATGACCTCACATCTGTGCGCACACATAGGTGCCTGGGAACAGGAAGTCCAATTCTTAGTGTCAACTGTGCCCATGGTAGAGGCCATGGGGGAGGGGGGAGTAGGTGGGGACCAGGGTCAACAGGCAGAAGTCAAGAAGAAAGGAGAAGAAGGGCAGGGGGTGGCAAGCTGAATGCATACCAGCCTCATTCCGAGCCTGAGCCACAGCCCAGAAAATCGACCCACAATCCCCTGGGCCCCAGTTCCTGGAAGGCAGGACTGCAGGGGTGATCGATTAACTGCTTCCCCTCCACCACTCAGAGGTTGCTTCCTCCATGCAGACCCCCAGCTGATCAGTGTTAACTGATGAGAATCTGGAGATTCTCATCATGATCAGGGACTCCTAATCCCTTCCTTAGGCCAGCACTCTCCAGGTTTCTTAGGAAACTAGTCTAGGTAGATGGGTGGTTGAAGGTAGGTAGAAGGCCAAGTTGAAGATTCATGTCAAATCATGCACATGTGTGCACACACTAATGAGTCAGGGAAACAGAAGAGTTGCAACTGCAAGATATGAACTAGGCAGACCTGGGTTCAAACCCCACGTCTGAGCCTTGCATGCATAGTAATCCACCGATAGAATCTGCATGATGGGGTGAATGAGAGCTCTGGAATGATGCTGGGCAGACAATATTTTTTGATACATGAAAAATTCCATTACTGTTACAATGAGTGTGTGAGTGTGTATGTGAGAGAGAGAGAGCGCATGTGCAGGCATCCTTAAACGTTTCCTTGTAATGGGGTGTAGCCTGCTCCCTAGCCTTTGACTCCTCTAGAGTGGGGGCTGCTATCACACTCTGAGCCCAACATCAGAGAAGAGGGACCTCCTATCCTTCCTCACAAAACACTCAACCTGTGCTGGGTGAGCCTGTGCAGAGAGAAGGATGGTGTGGTAGCCACCGAGAAGACTGGAGATTGGAAGGCTATCAGTTCAGCATCCGGGAAGGAATGGGAGAGAAGCTGAATCCAGGGGTCATCCATCAAAGCCAGCCAGTCCAGCAACACTGAACAGTGGGATGAAGGAGAGTCAAGGGGACAGTAACAAGGCGGGGAAGTACAGACCAGCTAAGGGCCTGATAACCACGGCCAGCCCTGCCCCCTGACTCATCCAGGATCTCTGAATCAGCGTTACCTTGGAACTTCAGTTTCTTCATCAGGACAACGGAACTTAATGTCTCTCTGATAAGCTCCAGCCAGTGCCCACCCAATAGAAGTCCCAGCACCAGGAAGAGCTTTAGGGAGCATTGAGAGACTCAGATATCCTCCCCTCCTGCCGTTGTTCAGCTCAGATGCACCCTGAGGGTGCGGCGTTGAGGGAGATGATGCGGTATCCATACTGGGAGTTTACAGTTCCTAATTTGAATCTGTTTCTGACTTGAGTCCCCTGCTGATATTAACCAAGTCCCTGCCCTCCCAGGTCATCACCTGGACACCCTCTCCCACTACCACAACCACTTGCGTGCCCAGTTTACCTGACAGAGGCAGGAAGAGCCATAAGCACAGACTCGCCTGTGCAAATTTCATTCAAACTCAACGTAAAATCACCCACGGGCTCTCCCCTCCTCTGGGAGTATCTGTTACCTGGAAAAAATCCTGTCCAAAAGGTCTGGGGCGACAACTTCTGGCTGGGACTCTGGCAGCGCCATACCCTTTGGCTGTCTCTAGTCACCTCAGTGCGCTTCATGAAATCAATTCATCTCTTTGAGCCTCAGTTTTCCCATCTCTAAATTCAGACGAACAACAATAGAAATCTTCAGGAATCTCCGCTCCTCCCATGTTCCCTGCTGTGCATCTTATACTTGGCCTGCCCTGGACTTTTGTCAGTCTCCACCCCCACTTTATGACCCACTGCTGGACCTCTGCCTCTTCACTGGAACTCTCCTCCTCTTTCGGTTTTTTTTGTTGTTGTTTGTTTGTTTGTTTTTTGTTTTGTTTTGTTTTTTGAGACTAGGTCTCGCTATTTTTGCCCGTGGAACCACAGGCTCTCGTTGCCCGGGGTACCACAGACTCAAGCAATCCCCAGCCTCAGCTTCCCAGGTAGCTGGGATGACAGGTACGCGCCACCACACCCAGCTATTTTTTTTGGAACTAGGTCTCGCTATGGGCCCCCGGTGGGACTCGAACCATGATCCCTAGCCCTGGCCGCTTCATAGGCTGAAGCTTACAGGCACGAGCCACCGTGCCCGGCTCCTCCTCTTTCATTAGGCCAGAAGTACCACCTCCTCTACAAGGTTGCCCCTGGTGCAGTGCCCCTGATGGTTCCTACACACCTTCTCAGGGGGCCAAACAGGCTGTGTCTGTGCCCCCATCGCACTTGCAGCTCCCAACACCGAAGGCCAGGCGGGTCTGGCTCCCACAGTGGAGGAAAGAGGTAAGTAACTCAGACCCAGAACAGAGAGAGTTTTAAGAAAATGAAAATGAAGAACAAAGGGAGAGAGAAATGAAAATAAGAGATAAGAGAGGAGGAGGAAGGGCAAGAAACAACTGTCCCCAAGGTCCCTTTGGCTCTAAAAGTCTGTCTAGATTCTAATGCACTGAAGATGGAGTCTCCCAGGCCCTAGTTCCTGCCTCACCCCTCAGTCCTCTCCCCCCACCGTCTGCCCTTAGCTCTCCGCCACATACACCAGCGCAAGTCTCAGAGCCAAAGGGATCTCTGACCTCTGCCGCTGCACCCTGACTAGAGGCTGAGAGCACCGCCCGGTCGTCGTCATAGCAATGCTGCGAGGTTGTCATCACTAATTCATCGTCCGAGCCCTGGAAGGCCCACGAGGTGTGAGGAGAGCTGGTCAGAGCTGATCAGCATGGCCACTAGAGACAAGAGTCTTGGGGCTGTGGGCCTGGGGGAGGGTCAGTTGTTAAACTCCACCCCCTCGATCCTGCTACTTCCCAGGGATCCTGAGAGGAAGGAGAAGCACAGACCCTCTCCAGTCTGTCCTGTGCACTTACTGTGTGTTCAGCCCAGTTCAAGCACAGAGGTGGAGGTAAGTGAAGGCTGCGATGGGACGTCCCCTCTGATTCCCCGTAAGCAGGTGTCCAGGCTTGCCCTCCGCAACAGGGAATAGGGGTGTTCCTTTTAATGTCAAGTGGGCTGAGAATGGGAAGTCAGAGGAAGCGCGTACATAGGCAGGCATGTGCTAAGCATCCCTAAAAAGTAGCTCATTTAATCCCCAGCAAGGCTGGAATAATGACTGTTTTATAGATGCATAAATGGATGTTCTCTCTGCTTAATGATCCTGGCTAGTCCCATTCCCACATTTCACCCCACGCTCATTCCCATACTCTAATTTCCCAGTGATGGTGGGCGAGGGTCCCTGGTCTCCCCAGTCGTGGTTGTGGACAGCACACAGGGAGCCCCTGCCGGTCCCAGCTGTCCTCCCTGAGACGGGGGAGCAGTCCGGACACTCTGGCGGGAGCTGTCCATAGTCCTGAACCCTCCTAGCCCTTTCCTTCAAAGAACGGTTTTTCCCCTGTTGCATATCACCTGCTCCTCATTCTGGGGAGAAAGGCTGGACTCCACCTGCGAGACACCCCTGCACTCCTCAAACATAGTTCCTTCATTCACAAAGCCTCAACATAAAGAACCCGCTTGGGGCAGGAGAATGGGATTGAAACTAAAATGGATCCAGTCAATAAGCATTTCTGTGTGGCCCTATGAACAGAGTTTGGCTACCACAGTGAACCAAACATACCTAATGCTTCTCTTTTGGGAGGCTTGGTTCAGTAAAGTCAGCACTGTTTTACTCACATGAAATCACTTGGCCTCCCACCGCACAGTGGTGGAAACTCAAACTTGGGGTGACAAAGAAACCATTTCAAGGACACAGCTAGTAACCAGAAAATTGGGATTCAAATAGATGTATATGATCCATGTCTCATACGAGGTTCATTTGTGGTGGGGGAGAGGGTAAGGTAATAATCCTAGTCCTGCCCTCCAAAATTTAATCAAGTTCACTGTTTCGGTTCTCCAACAGGCATCACTGAGACACGTTCCTTGACTCTGACCCAAGAACCCCCTCTGCAGCAGCTCTGACCTGGCTTCTCTTTGTGGGGACCTCAGTGGGGTGGAAGACCAGCTTTTATCTCCTTGCAGACACCTGGGGTGCCTCCATGAGCTCCCAGCCCTTTCTCCACCCCCACCTTGCACAGAGGCCTCCCTCCGCAGGAGGGAGTGAGGTGTGCGCTCTAAAAATACCTTAATCCTTCCCTGCTCGCGCTCTAATTAAGCTGAGTGAGTCACTACTTTAAGTAATTTATTGCTAGTTACATAATTGCTTTAATATTTGGTTCCAGAACTGGGGAACAAAAGTATCCCCTTCTTTTCAGGGAATTGAGGATCCACAGAGGGGATTATGGCCCCTGAAAGGGAAGACAGAGAACTGGGTTCATGTTGGATAGGACCCTGCTCTAGTCTAAACCAACCTGTGTGCATTTCTACAAGGGCCGTAGGGAAGACCTACTCCTAGGAGAGGCAGGTTTGTGGAAATCCCAAGCCTCCATCTGTGGATTCCTGAGGATATCACTCCCAGCTCACTAGACCTCAGACCCAGGATGTAACCTGAGGAAACCATGACACCCTTCTCCTCTCCGGCCTCACTGCTTCTGCCAGATCACAGGTCCAAGATTCAGAGAGGCGAAGCAGTTCTTGGCATCCCTGGCAAATCAGAGGGGCCCCATTCCATGTGCTCAGACTACCAGCTCAAGGAAGACACATCTCCTTTCAGCACCCTGCAAGAAATCACTCCCTTTTACAGTTATCACTGCAAAGGAGATAAGAGGAGTTGGGGGAGGATGGTAAAAATAGTCTCTTCTTAACTGAAACAGTGGTTACATGACTGTATATATTTACCAAAACACATTGAGTGACACACTTTAAATTGGTGATTTTATTGTAAATTACATCTCAATAAAGCAGATGTGAAAACATAAAAATAATTTTTTAAAAAGAAATCACACCCCCACCTTCTGTATTCCCCTCCCCTAATAGCTGTGCAGAACCAGTAACCCTCAGAAACTGAGGAGAAGAGCTATACAGAAGTAGCTATGCAGGATACATAGTAGGTGCTCACACAAGATCTATCTGTTTCCCTCAGTTTCAATTAGGGGGACACGCTTGAAACCTCCTGGGTGCTCTCACGCATACTTGATCTCATCAGGTGGAGAGGGCAGGTGCTGGCACAGGGACAGGACACACTTTGTCTCACTTGGTTCTTGGTGGCCCTGGTGAGGTGGGCTCTGTTGTGCCCTTTTCAGAGATAAAGGGACAAAGGTGGGAGAACTGGCCCAGGTCCTGCCGCTAAGTGGAGGAACTGAGACCTGAGTCAGGAGGCTTGTGGTCACCCGCAGTCCCCGTGAGCGCCTCGACCACACCAAGCAGCATGAGTTAGGGAGCCAGGCCCAGGGCTGCAGCCTCTTACCCAGCCTGCAAGCAAGGACAGGCTTGGAGGTAAAGGCAGGGCACACTCAAGCGAAGGAGGCAAGTGAGAGTGTGTGAGCTCAGAGGTGGCAAGACGCAGGGCTGGCTTCAGGAAGGAGGGAACTGGGTCAGGCAGCCAGCCTGGAAGAGACACAAAAGAAGTCAGGCAGACTGAAAAAAAACGAGGTGGGGGGCATCTGGCTATGCCAGCCCGTGGGTTAAATGCCCGCTCAGACCTTGAACAGCCAGGGCTCCTTGCTGCTATTCCTGACTCACTTCCTCCAAAATGTGTCTCTGTCCTGTGTCTCAACCCTAATCGCCCACTCACAGCCAGTCACCACCCCACCAGGCGCAGGCACAGCCTCCCTCCCCAAACTTGCCATCTCAAAAGGAAAACACCCAAGGCACCACCCAGCAGGAAGAGGGCTGAGGTGGGGGATGGAGCAGGGCCCGATGAAGAGGAGCTAGTCAGGTGAAGGGAGGAGGCAGAGCAAAAGAGGTCCAGGGAAAGAGAATAGTCACACTACCTCCAGAATGAGAAATGCTGCACAAATGGGGCGCCGAGGAACCTCAGTTTGCCTACCAATGGGCTGGGTGTGCATCTGGGGGTGTTCACCGTGTGTGCACTACACATCTGGGGGTACATCTGGACTATGCATACAGCTGTTATGCTTCATTCTGCTTCTTTATTTCTAAGTCAGTTTTCAGATTCGATCTTGTGTCTGTCTTTCAGAGAATATTGATGTCTGTGTTGGAGGGGGGAGGTCCCTCCATGTCTGGAAGCCGTGGCTGCTGCTTTGGGTGCAAGTTTGGGTGTCTGTTAAGGTTTTCTCTCCCCTGTGCTCAGGTGACAGGGATGAGAGGAGAAGCCCAGGGCAGGGGTGCCAGAGGTGAAGTCAGTTGTGCACAATAGCACCTAATGTTTGTCAAGCGCTTACTGGGGTGGAAGGGTGCACTGGAGATGCTAATTAATGCTGATAATGAATAAGCAGTCTGAGGCCCAGGGGAGGCTAAAAGTGGGTCCCCAAAGCACACGGTACACTTGGATGAGCTGCCCAGGTCAAGACCCCTAACCCCCAGTGCCAGGAGAGGGCCATCTCACTGACTCATTTCCCAGGGAGACCCAAGGCCCAGGCTCAGGGGAGCAAGCAAGATTGAAATCAAACTCCAGAATGAAGGTCTCCAGAGGGAGGGTTTTAACAGACTGAGTAGTGGAAAGGTCCTAAGTGCCACCAAGAGATGAGGTAACAGTGACACAGCTTCGCTCTTGGGGCCATGGTCTGAGGGGTGGCTTATGCAGCTTATGGGGCTTAAAGGGTGGGTGCTCTAGAGTGCAGAAGCCATGGACAGGATGTGATGCCTCCGGGGGAGGGTCTAAGGTTGCCATGTTTCCCTACACTCAAAAAAGGACACTGGGGAACTAGGGCCACAGTTCAGATGGGTTATCTGTCTTCACAACGCACATGCCTCAGTCCCCTGATGGACCTGGTTTCCACGGCAGACTCCTCACCAGCTCCTCTAATTCACCCTTTACTTAAAACTTCTTAAATTCAAAGATAATCATGATCCAACCCTGCAGAAACCTTCCTCCATGTCCCTGTGTGCCCGGAGCCTCCATTCCTTACGCTCACCTCTGGTATTTCCTCCAGCCCAGAAACCCTGGTCCAGCCACCCTTGATCTATTCTCCACACTTTGCGTTGCTGATATTCCTGTGTGGAAATCACATCCTCTGCTATAGTCCCACTCACTTTTTTAAGGCTAAGGCCCCACATCACTTCCTGAGAGAAGGTCCTGATCAGTGATCTCAGCCTGGACCCCCCTCTTCCCCTGCACTCACCCCCGCAAAGCTCACTGCATGCCTGGGTGTGCCTGTCTAATGGGGTGGAGTGCCAGGTGGTCGAGTCCAGCCCCATCTCAGGGAAATAAGCATGGGACAGGAGGTACAAGGCATTGTCAGAGAAGGTGGGATTCATGAAGAGGGGGCTCACAGGGTCTCAGGGCAAGTTGAGCCCCAAGGATGACATTCTTCAGTGCCCTAGTGCTACCCCAGGAGGAGGAAGGCTTTCATGACAGGAAGTAGCTCAGCCCAGTAGCAGAATGGTGTGTGGGTGCACTCAGAGGCACTGATGAGGCCTGAGTACCCCCCGGGGCTCAGTGAATGTGACAAAGCGAGTGTTCAGAGACCAGGCATGGTTTCTAGCACCAGCTCTGAGATCAGCCAGCTGTGTGACTTTGGGCAAGTCAGCACCACCTCTGGGCTTTAGTTCCCCTCATCCACTTTTCTCCCCAGAGGGTCACCCTTCCCTGCCATGCTCTGCACGAGAGGTTGACTTCACATGCTCCTTCATCCAGGCTCCCAGTCAGGTTTTGCCAATGAGGGCAGGAGAGAGAGATCTGAGCACTCTCCTCACCCCAAATCTTTGGGCATCAACACGCTCTGTTGGTACCCTTTATCCTGCCACGGTAGTTACTTCATCAAACTGCCCTTAATGAAGCATACGTGTGTGTCCTTTGCTTCCGCTCTACCAAACAGGGCTCGTTCCTTGAAGGATTGTTCAGGTGATCACAGCAGTCATTTGTTAAATAGAAAGGGCATTCTGTGTGTAAACATTAATTCTCTCCACCTAGAGGCCCATCCCACTTGGAGTTTTAACATAACTCTGAATCAGGCTTGATTCAGAGTTCTCTTCTACCCCAAACCCCATCCAGTCCCCAGCACCAGGATCCCCCACCAGAGTCAATGCCTCAGTCCCCAGACATGAGCTTCCTACTTCACAACTTAGCACAAAGAAACTGCCTATCTGTTTGCCTGTCTGTTCCCTTCTCTCTGTAACCAGCAAAAGTCACCATGGAACTCCCCAATTGTACCCATTGTACCCCTCTGTCCACCAATATCTTCACAGCCAGACCTCTATCTCTAACCGCAAGCACCCAGGAAGACATGGTCTGTGCAGATTCCCAGCTTCCAGCTAAGCAGTTTAACCTTACACCTTCCCACTACCCTGGTGCTGGGGTTCCTACCTCAGTGCTGAGGTGGGAGAGCTTGCCCACCCCTTCCAGCTGGAAGGAACCTGGGAGTATAAAGCCAGCTTCCCTACTAGAGCTGAGCTTCATTTGCAGCCCCTGACTCAGCTTCCCAGATGGACTTACTCCCCTGCCCCTGGACAGAAAGATTCTGCCTCACTCCCAGAGCAGCCCCTTCTCTGCAGAGCCGCCTGAGCTCTGAGACTCTTCACAAGCCAGGTGCTGTCTCAAAACTAAGAGTTTAGGGAGAGAGTACAGGGAAAATTTTGAATGTTAGAACAGTAGAAACCTTTAAAAAGCATCAGGTTCAATGTTGAGGAAACTGAGACATCTAGAAGAGGTCTCCTCCCTAGCCCCACTCCATTGCTGGGCTCCTCCTCTCCATGGATCTTTTGTGCACCACAGAATGACAGACTTCACAAGTTCCTAGGAGAAGTTTCACAGCAGGCAAAGGCCCTAGCAGAAACTTCAAAGGCAACATCAGAGGCCAGGGAGAGTGGAATTGCCCAGTGGCAGGAGGAAGCCTCATGTCACAGACTTTGGATCTCTTCACTCTGAGCTCCCTAACTGCTCCAGAGACTGGAGGGAGGGAAATCGGATGCTCTTGGACCCCAGCGCTGACATTTCATCCTAGATTCTGCTGTGTGACCTTGGGTTAATCACTAGCCCTCTCTGGGCTTCAGTATATGCAGATTTACAAGAAGATGGGCTGAGTGCCAGAGATTCTACAGTGGGGTGCCACTGTGGCCATTAAGAGTTCCCAGGGAGAATGAAACCTAGACACCTCTTAGCCATGTCTGGCATCTCTGTTTGATAGCCTTAGATCCTGGCAGGCCCAACCTGAGTCTAACTGACTACAAAGGGCCTCAGGGTTTCCTGCCACAGATGACATCCCCTCAAGCCAAGTCCACACATGTTTTCAGGCAGGTGGAACTCAGGAAAGAAAGTGTTGAAGGTGACATTGCTGGGTCAGTAAGAGAAGGTGTATGTGCCTTTACAAACCAAACAATTTCACAACCCCATCTCAGAATCATGCAATTCACCACAGACTCTAACTGCACTGTTATTTAAATCCATTCACAAATCTAAGCTTGTTTTAGACTGAGAAGAAAAGTTCTTGATCCCTGGCTTAATCTCCACAGTGTGTCTGTCCATGCTATGTGAGGCCCTACCTCTCCTCAGTATTCCTGCCTCACTATGCAGGGCCCTCTCAATCCTGGTCCAGCAAAGGTGGAGAACAATGGACTACCCTCCCTCCGGCTTGGTCTGTTCCTTGTCCAGTCTATTCTTTTATCTCTAACCCCTCAGACAAGGAAGATTCAGTCTGGGATGCACCGTATGTGACAGCAAACCCTACTGGAGACATATGGCACTGCAACATAGCTCTATGGTACACATTCTTCAGTCCAGGATAGAAGGGAGTAGGTGAAAAGGAGAAGGAGAGGAAGAGGAAAGGGAGAAAAAAATCACTGAGAAAAAGTGTGATGGAGGGAGAGAAAAAAAATGCTGAGAGCACCAAAAAGGGAGTTGAAAATCTCTGACTGTTTCTAGTTTCTCTGCTTCAATTTATTCAACCCAGGCCATAAAATCAATCATCCCAAAGCCCAAGCCTAATCAAGTCCTACTCCTGTTCAAAAACTTCTGGTAGATCCTGGCGGACTACAGCAAGAATCTCAAACTCAGTCCACAATCAGGGTTCCAGAGCCTGTCTTGTCCACCTTTAAAATCTCCTGTCCCAAGGAGCTTCGCCTTGCCTCCTTTCTTTGAGTCATATCTTTGTTCCACTCTCCTGATAAGATGCCTCACTCCCAAATTTAATTATCTAAATCTTGCCTGTCCTTCAAGGTCTGGCCTTTGTCATCTGGAACAATAATCTTTGGAAAAAGTAGGAGCCTTGGGAGCAGATAAACATGGCTCTAAAACTAACTGGCTGAATACCTCTGGGCAACTAATTTCCTCTTTCAGTTCATCTGTTTCTTCATCCAGAAAACAGCAGCTTTCTCTTGGGTTTGTAGTGAGGATTAAATGAGATCATAGATGTAAAAATAATGCTCTGGAAGCCGTAATTTCTGTGTGAAAGTGTAAAAGTCATAATTATGGTTCAATTCTTTTATCTTTTATCCCTGCCCTCATCTATAACCCCTAATATATAGCAAGATAGGGAATTCCTAAGGAAAGGGATCACCTGTGGTTCTACCCTGATCCCAGAATCCACCAGAGCTTGCTCCCAGTCAGTCTCAGCAACAGTGAGTGAATCCGGATTCGAGGCAATGCAAAGTATACTTGCTGCAAATCTATCCCAGACTACAACTCCCAGAATAACTCAAACACTGTCTTGGGTGTGGCCATGGGCTTAACCCTTTCCTCCATTGTATTTTCTCGGGGGTCAGTCTCAGAATAGACAAGAACAGCCTATAGAACTGGTCACATGTTTCTGAGGGTCTCCCAACCCCTCCCACAGAGCATCCACACTTCCCAGCATTCCCACCACCAAAGCTGCATTTCAGACCTGTCTCTCCCATATGATGACAGCTTCTGGGCTCATAGCTCTGGTCTCTCCCCCTCCAGGCCCTCACCGAATCTTTCTAAAAGTGTAGGTGAGTGTAGGTGGTTCATAATGGCAGTAACTAACCTTTATGAGCACCTGCTGCATGCAGATTCTTTATAGTCAATTTGCCAGGAAAGTATTATTATTCCCACTCCACTATTCACATGGGGCTCAGAGAAGTTAAGTAACTTTCTCAGGACCACAAAGCTACAGAGTATGAGACTAAAATTTGGATCTGTGCTTATCCACAACCTTTCTGTAGTCTATTTTTCAAACCCACCCTTGAATATAAGGCAGTCATCCAAAGAGTAAGAAACAAACACCAGGGTCCATACTTCAGCAACTCTACTATAGGGCAGTTCTCTCAGATGTCTAACTTAAATCCTTTCTGTTGTACCAAGCCCCAGTTGCCTCCTATTTTTCAGGGAGGGCAGAGAGAAGGGTGATTTCAGGGACTTCAAGAACTGGGTCACGTCACTGGGGACTTGGCCTTTCCCAGGGAGCGGGCAGCTGAACAATGGGAGATAAATGTGTTGAAAACATCCCTGATACTAAATATATCCACTTCCTGAGAAGATAGGGGTGCTGACAGGGAGCCCATGGCCCCTGCCCTGGAGGTCACAATCTTGTAGCTCAGACAAGCTAA
Organism: Uropsilus gracilis; assembly: GCA_004024945.1. Lineage (NCBI taxonomy): Eukaryota > Metazoa > Chordata > Mammalia > Eulipotyphla > Talpidae > Uropsilus > Uropsilus gracilis. Next base: position 19,117 of record PVHY01016690.1, read on the forward strand.
GGCACTCAAGATAGCAGACAAGACTGGGGGGGGGAGGTGCAGCTGGGGCAGAGAGGGTGGAAAGCCAACATGGAGGGGTGAAGTCTCATCCTCCCAGCCAAAGCTGTCAAGCCCTAGCCAGCTTATTTGCATATTATTTTTGCATTAATTTGCATGCTAATTTCTGGAAGGGGCCAACATTCTTCAGCCACTACCTCTCCCTACTTTCAGGGTCTCTGTTCATTGAACATCTGTTTTCAAGCAAGGATAAACCAGCAGATCCTACCTGGGGACACTGGGAGAGAACAAAAAGTCAATTTACAATGACACCTACACATCAAGACTGTTGGCTACATCGGTGACAGAAAGTACTTCCTATAGTCTAACCTCAATCTCTTCCTCATCCCCTGCTCCATTTCTGCCCTGTCCTTCCCCAACCCCTGTATTTCATGCACAGGTCAATTGAGATCCCTACCATCCTCACATAAGCAAAGCCATGCTTGCTCTTGCCTCAAGACCTTTGCACATGGCATTCTTTCTTCCTGGAGCTGTCCCTCAGTTCTGCGTGAAGAAGAGATGCTTCCTTCCAAGCCCAGCCCAATGGCCTCACCTCTTAAATGCCTTCCCCTGATACTGGTAGAGATTGGGAAGATCACAGTCTTTCCACCATGTGATCACTTGGCTCTGCCCTTCTCCCCTCAAGACTGCCATGTTTGGTTGGGCAGCCACCTAAAGAATGGCTGATGAATGAATGAATGAATGAATGAATGAATGAATGAATGAATGAATGAATGAATGAATGAGTAAATCCAACTCCCTTTCAGTTTCTGTCTCCCTGGATGACTTCATTTACCATTACTTTTAGAGGAAGGTCAAGCCAGCCCATCTCTATTTTAACATGTGTAGTTGGAAGAAAGGCTTTCTGTCTAAGATAAAGTCATACCTCTCCTGAGCCATTATGCCCCAGCCTGGTCCTACTTATGAGGAAGCACAGTCATGAAGGATGGAGAAGGGACACAAGGTCAGACTGGGCAGCCTGGAGTAGCTGGGCCTGACAGAGACACCCAGGGCAAATACAATCACTGCAAGAGAAGCTCTGCCCAAGAAGGATTGGATGAGCTTCCTGTCCCTGGGAGTATGTAAACAGGGGCTGGATAGATCTGTAGCTAAGCTGCAGAGAGGAGTAAAACAACTGTTAGAAGGTGGTGCAGATGCTCTTTTTGTCTTCTCTTACTCAGAGGCTGCCCAGAGCCTTGGTAACCAGCCCTGTGCTATGAGTGCAGTTCAGAAGCAAAAGGAATAGGTGGACTGGGCATGGTGGCGCATGCCTATAGGTGGAAGCCTAGGAAGCCACGGCCAGGACCAAGAATCGTGGTTTGAGTCCCGCTGAGGACACATAGAGAGACCTAATCCCCCCAAAATAGCTGGGCATGGTGGCACGCATCTGTAATCCCAGCTACCTGGGAAGCTGAGGCTGGGGATTGCTTGAGTCCGTGGTATCCCAGGCAACGTGAGCCTGCGGTTCCACGGGCAAAAATGGCAAGACCTAGTCTCCAAAAAAAACAAAAAAAATCCAAAACCAAAAGGAATAGGCTCCTGCCTTAGGGAACTCCTTGGCTGATGGAGTAAAGAACTCACACAAGGAACATCACAGGGGAAAGCAATCTGGACAGCATTTTTGATCCTATACCATCAGGGAGAGAGACTTGGGAGTAGGACATGGGACTAGAAGGAGGGGCAACCAATGAGGACTTCCTGGGGGAAAGATTCCTATTTAAAAAAATAACCTTTCCTAGATTCCTACTCCTGTGAAGAAAACCTCAAGCCTCTTAGGCTGGAATTTGAGACCCTATAAAATCTAGCCCCTGCTGCCCTCTCTTTCTCTTCTTAATTGTCTTTTCACTCCAGCTAATTCAAACTCTTTCTGTCTCTTGCATGCTGTATTCTCTTACATTTACCCACATTTACGCTCTGTTCTTCTCTGCCTGAGTAATTCTTATCCTTCCGTCAAGATCCTGCTCAAATGTCTCTTCCCTCTTAGGCCCTGGCTTAGTACAGGTCCCCTAAATTCTTGGGGTTTCTCTCAACCAGCACTAATCACACTGCATGGTTATAAATTTCTACTTCTGCTTCTCAACAGTTTGGACATTCCTGAGAGCAAGGTCTGGACATCCAGTGAACAAAAAGCAGGCACTGGGGAGTATTTTGTTGAGTAGGTGGGTGAGAGGATGGATGGATGGATGGATGGATGGATGGATGGATGGATGGATGGATGGATGGATGGATGGATGGATGGATGGATGGATAAAAGCATACTGAGTGGGTCAAACATATGAAGCGGAGAAGTAGAAGTATAGCTGACAGTCCCCATGGCCTAACAGTTCCCATGGCATGACAGCAGCAAGGCTGAGGGTGAGACTCCTTCTCCATTAACACTAAAGGGGGCTAATGCCAGGAGCTCTGCCTCCCCCATTTGGCTAGATCCCAGCCAAGCCATCAGCCGTCCCCAGGGACAGGAGGCTGGAGTGGGAAGCAGGAAGAGTGGCAAGTGCTGCTTGGTGGGCAGGTAGAGCTGGGGGGTGCAAGGGAACACATAAGCAATTAACCCTCACTGAACCAAGCTAACTCAAGCAATCAAGAGGCGCTGTGCAGGGTCTGAAGGAGGAGCCTGATGCTCAGGTCTACCAAGGCATTTTTGCTTCAGTCTTGCAGCTAGTGGAGGGTGACAAAACCACAACCTCAGTTTGGAAAGAGGTGGCTCTTTTAACTTTCACCCTGGGCACCCAGCTAGAAACCCTACAGGGGTCTCTCCTGCTACTTAGCTTGCTTGAGTCTTCCAAATATTTTCCCCTTCAGACATCCTGATCCACTGCACCTCCACCCAGGGCCAAATCTAAGCCACCTCAAAACTCTCTCCCCAGTCTCTTTCTCACATCTCCCAACCTCTCCCTGCAGAAAGCCCCTGGTTCCCTCTGCCCCCCAGCCCACATTGTCCCAGATTTCACTGATGTCCACATTGGCCTGGGCTCATGACAGTGACACAGAGGCAGTTTTCTAAACCCTAGAACTGATTCTGTCCCTACACCACTTAAAATCTTCTTGGGCCAGGCGTGGTGGTGTGTGCCTGTAGTCCAAGCACTGGGAGGCAAGAGGCCTGGGATTGCTTGAGTCCGTGGGTTCGAGATTACCCTGGCCAACATAGCGAGATCTACTCTCAAAAATAAATAAATAAATAAATAAATAAATAAATAAATAAATAAATAAATAAATAAATAAATAAATAAATAAATAAATAAATAAATAAATAAAAATGAAACCTTCTTGAACTCTCCAGGGTTTTCAGGATAAAGCCCAAGGGGTCTGGAGTTCAAAGTCCACTCAGATGTGGTTCCTTCCTTCCCTGCTAGCCTCCTCACTATGCCAGGCACATGCCTAGCCCAATTCAGGGCCTTAGCTTATGCTATGAGCACCCCAGCCCCACCTGTTACATCCATTTTAAGCTTACTGTTTAATTATTCTCAAGCTACTTTGTCTCAAGCTTAGGAGGCCCCAGAGAGTAGAGCCATTATTTCCTATTTCTTTTCCAAATTTCCCCACAGGGTGTAGAACAAATTGTCCTGGGCTCATAGAGGGACTCACATATTCATACACCCCTGCCTGCTACGCAACAGGGTCCCAGTTAAGCCCTCAACCACCAAGGAAAGGAAAGAGTTACCCACAAACACTTAAATGAATACTCATACATGACACACATGCTGGCACACCAGCTACACAGGCACTGATATATACACTCACACATTGGCACCATGATCACATACCTCTATCGAAATATTTATGCTAATACACACAGAGTAACACTGAGACTCACACACTTAAGGACATGGAATCAAACAATATGCCTAATATGGAGACTGCTTTGTGGGACATGGCATATATGTTAATATGCATGTCAACATGCAAACTCAGAGTAGCATATGCATGCACATGCACACACACACCCTGCATACACCTCCCCCCACACACACCAATTTGTACAAGACACGTGCAGAAAAATTCTCACAGTCACACCAGAATGCTCATACACGCTGACAAATCTCTGTACAAGCCACCACCGAGGAACTAGAATTCTACAGGCCCCTCTCCACCCCACGTGCCACAGCATATCCCACATATGTACACACTTACACACAGCCTCACACAGCCTGGCGCAGACCTGTGCCTCCCTGGCTTGAAGACACAAATCCCACAACCCTCAGAGGTAGGGGGATACCTCTGACAGAACTCCCCCCCACTCACCTGCACATGCACTCCCTCTGCACATGGGCAGACACGAGGCTGGTGCACATGGGCCTTGTAGCAGCCAGTCCCACAGCTCTCTCTCAGACAGGTGCCTTGGGTAAAGTTACCTAAACAGGCAACTCTGAATCCCAATCCCAATTCCATGGAGAGCAGTTTCCCCAGACGTTCCAGTCCAGGACCACTCATTCATATTTATATTCATGTTCATGTTCGTGCTCTCTTGTGCGCTCTCTCTCTCTCTCTCTCACACACACACACACACACACACACAAAACACATGTGTCCCCAGCACCCCCACCTAGGACACCTTCCCTCACCTCTCCAGTGTCCCGAATCATTATCTCAACCCAGAGCTCCTCGAAACTCCCCCGTAGACTTTCCCCACCCCCAGACCCTGAAGAGATGATTCAGGTTCATTACCAACCCCTCCTCCAACCTCCAGTCTCTTCTTGGGGACCCCAGCCTCCTCAGCACTTAGACTCCCACCCTGCACAGAGGCTTTCCACCAGGCTATAGTTAGGCAACCAGGCACCCAAGAGCAGGATCAATCTTCCCACGTGGCTCAGCTCTACACCAACCCCAGCTCCTCAGAGGGGCTCCCAGGACCCTCCACGGCACCTCTTACAGCCGCTGACCCAGCCCAGCCCTTTCATAGTACTCACGGCTCAGCCGGTCTCGCTGCCGGGTACTGCTGGCTCCTGCAGAGGATGGAGTGGCCGCATGCCTGCCCCATCGCTCCTCATCGTCTGCCTCCCCAGCCAGACTAAGGTGGCACCTCGCCCTATTCACCCTGCCTGGGCTTCC
>PVHY01016691.1:0-33157 GCA_004024945.1 Uropsilus gracilis
ACACACACACACACACACACACACACACACACATACACACATATATGCATTTGATTATTCATTCATTCATTCATTCATTCATTCGTTTATTTATTTATTTATTTTGAGACTAAGTCTCACTATTTTTGCCCGTGGAACCACGGGCTCACATTGCCTGGGGTAAAAGCAATCCCCAGCCTCAGCTTCCCAGGTAGCTGGGATTACAGCTGTGCACCACCATGCCCAGCTATTTTTTGGGGACTAGGTCTTGCTGTGTTGCCCTGAGTGGGACTCGAACCGCGATCCCCAGCCCCAGCTGCTTCATAGGCTGAAGCTGACAGGCACGTACCACCATACCCAGCTTATAATTTATACGCGCCACCATACCCAGCTTACAATTTATATATATTTATATATTTTAGAAGAAGTAACAATATGGATGGAAAAAAGTAAATACAATTTTGGGGTTTAAAAATTCTTTAGAAAAATATGAACAGACTTTTGTGAGATTTATAAGCTTCATAAAACAGTCACAGAATGTTTAGCTTTCTCCCCCTGTCATTTTCATTGTTTAACCCGTTCTGTTGGGATAATGCTACTTGACTTTTTGTATTTTAGGTGTCTTTGGAGATGGGAAAGATCTTAGTGGAAGGTGTGGGAGAAGTTCAGGAGTACGTAGATATTTGTGATTACGCTGTTGGCTTGTCTCGGATGATTGGAGGACCCATCCTGCCTTCTGAAAGTAAGTAGTGATGTCAGCAAAGCTGAGTTTTGTACAGAAAGCCTCAAACAAACAAATGCTATGACTATAATCGTTTGCAAATGAGGAATAGTAAATAACATATCAATATTTTTAAAATACCTTTATTGCTTTAGGAAGTACCAGTCCTAGCAGGTGAAAACATCAGATAGATCAAGAATTTTTTTTTTTTTTTTTTTGAGACTGGGTCTCGCTAATTTTGCCCGTGGAACCGCAGGCTCTCGTTGCCTGGGGTACCACAGACTCAAGCCACCCCCAGCCTCAGCTTCCCAGGTAGCTGGGATTACAGGCACGCGCCACCACACCCAGCTATTTTTTTTGGAACTAGGTCTCGCTACCGATCCCAGGCGGGACTCGAACCGCGATCCCTAGCCCTGGCTGCTTCATAGGCTGAAGCTTATAGGCACGAGCCACCGTGCCCGGCCCTAGATCAAGAAATTTTGTAATTAAAAAAATTTTTTTTTATTAGCTGTCTGCAGTGGCACACAGCTTTAATCCTAGCCTAGCATGGGAGGCTGAGGCTGGGAATCGCTTGAGTCTGCAGGTTCAAGACCTACTCCAGGCAGCATAGTGAGACCTATCTCAAAAAAAATAGTTGGGCATGGTGGTATGTGCCTGTTATCCCAGCTACCTGGGAGGCTGAGGCTGGGGATTGCTTGAGTCCGGGGTACCCTGGGCAATGAGAGTCTGCGGTTCCCCAGGCAACATAGCAAGACCTAGCCTCCAAAAAAAAAGAAAAAAAAATTTTATTGAAAGTAAGACTCAGTGTTGGTGCATCCATGAGCAAGACAACTTTTATGAGAATTTCTACAGTTTGGGAATAATCCAGAGAGCCTTAATTTAGTATTAGTTGTAAAAATCTTAGTAAATAATGTGAAATGTAACAGAGGTTTAGGTGTAATGAAGTTGATATTGTCTTATCAGCAGAAAATAACAGAAATAAACCTAAATCATAAATCATAAAGGCTGACCTGGTTTTGGTATTCAAAAACCGTTAAAATCGTGCGTGTGACTTATGCCCTCCCGTAATCCCGTAACTCCCATACTGTTATGGACACTTTGTATTTACCTACTTTATATCATTTTATGTTATTTTTTTGGGAGGAAGTGTATATTCATGTTACAAAATTAAATGGAAGTAAAAGGAAGCTCACAGTCTTGTGAAGGGACTCAGGAAAGACCTTTTGACAAGTTATTCAAGCTGAGGCCTTAAGGAAGAGAGGTGTACAGTGCTGTGGCAGGGGTGGTTTAAAACAGAGATGAAACCTATGCAGAAGCTCAGGATGGGAGAGGTGACTGGGGAACTGTACTGCTTCAACACATGGGGGGCTGCAGTGTGAGGGAAGAGGGAACGTTGCAAAGGACAATTCCTCCTCTTGGAGCAGCTGCACCAGTGATCCAGACTCCAAAGGCTTGTGAGCCAGGACTGTGTCTTCAGAACTGCACAGGCCTCATGGGGTGAGGGATAAAGAGAGGAGGGCAGGAGAGGAGGAGGCAGGCCCTGCCAGTAAGATCCTCTGCCAGCAAGCATCTCCAGGGGGACGAGAATACCTTGACTGTAAGGAAGCCTGGGAATGAGGTTTGGCAAACAGTGGGTTCCCTGCTCTGAGCTGCAGGAGCCTGGCTGGAAGGATAGCTGGCTACACTGCCTCTCCCCTTGGTCTGTGGTTTAACCAGGGCTTTAACCCATTATTCTCCTGGCCCCAGTTCTTTACTGTTCCAGCCGCCTTTGTTTGAAGTAGCCCCCTTTTGGGTACTGGATGACCATCAACCTGTATTTAAAATATTTGAGATACTTATCTGTATTCTGTTTTCAACACATATGTAGTTAGAATGTTTTCTTTCCCTGCTGTGAAAGAGTCAGGAGAGGTGGCTGAGGGCTTCAGCAACATGAGGAACATGGGAGTAAAAGGTAGGACTCCTGGATTTTGGCCATGTTCTGCCTTTGGAATCATATCCCCTAGGGCACTTCTGAAGTTTCTTGGTCTCCCAGATGGGAGTATCATGGGTGGTGTCCACACAGTTCCTGTGAGGACCAGAGGCATGATGGCTGTTGGGAAGGCTTATTAGATGTGTAGAAATGACAGGTTTTGTTTGTGCTCATTAGGGTGCCACTGCCTCCACACATGTAGTGTGAGCCCCATTCAAGGCATCTGGATTTGCCACATGTTCCCAAGCACATTTGTTCTTTTTAGACTGACCTGCATTAAGTTAACATGGTCAAGCATGTTCCACACCTTCCGTCCTCAGGACCGGGCCACGCACTCATTGAACAGTGGAATCCCTTAGGCCTGGTTGGAATCATCACCGCGTTCAACTTCCCTGTGGCCGTGTATGGCTGGAACAACGCCATTGCAATGATCTGTGGGAACGTCTGCCTTTGGTGAGACCAGCTCACGTTCCCATCCAGCAGTAAGATGAGAAAAGTACCCAGTGCATCTCCAAGTATTTTAGATGGATAGAAATGTTTTCTATGGCTCTTCTCCTTAACAAAGTCCCATCTGTCAGTTGTGAAATGCTGATTTTTTTAACTGCTTTTTTTGGTTTTGTATTTGCCATTGATAATTTTGGTTATTTATTTTGACACAATCTTGGCCCCCTGGTCCTCCCAGCTGTTTCCAGCATGGGTAGGAATCCTGTACTTCAGTCCTGACCCAACCCAGACTAGAGTCAGGCACCCTGTGGTCAAGGCACCCTGTGCTCGGGCTTCCACAGACTACTTCCACTTCACATGAGCCACAGGTGTGCCCAGACATCTGCCATTCTGGTTTGCCCACTTATCTCCGGCTTGGTCTTTCTGATAGCCTGTGACCAGCCCCCAGCTCAGGTGTCTAAGGGGCCCCAACAGTCATCTTGTTAGATGTGAAATGGTAACATGGTCCGCTCCAGCAGGCTTTGGAACTCTGGGTCAGAAACTGGGGACAAACGCCAGATAAAGCCTTTCTGTATGTGGACTCCTCCAACAGAAAGCTATGTTGATAGGTCAGAGAAAGAAAAAAACAATTTGTGATAAGTCATCATCTTTTTCAAGTTTGCCCTTTATTCCCCAATACAAATTTATATTTGTATCACCCAGTGATTTCTGAGACACTTAACTGATGTTCCCGTTGATGAATTAAATTTTAGCTCTCTGCAGAGTATTTAATAGTGACTAGAAATAAATGTCTTTATAGGTGATGAAACAGCTGTTTTCAGTTTTCACCTTCAGTGGGTAGGAACATGGAAAACCAGCAAACCACCAAAATCAGGAGAGTTGTCTTTGTCTCCCACTACCATTGTGCTCATTCTAGTGGCCTCCTCCATGAATGTACTCAGACTATTGGCAAAAGCAGGGCAGAAGGATTCAGGCTGTGGAACCCTTTTTCCAAAGGGACATAGACTTGCAGGCTTCTAATCCAGAACAGCTGGTTGTCTGTAGTTGCCTTAGCCTTCCTGGGCCTTCCTGTCAAAGTTCTTACTGACAGATTTCTGCTTTCCTTGTTCTCCATAACTGGCAGAGGTTAATGTAACAGTTCCTAGATCTGCTAAGTTCCAAATTGCTTGGTGTCCTTTTTCTATACTCATCAAAGTGTTGTTGTCCGTTAAGTCCCAGAGACACAAAGCTCAAAGAAAAGATTTCTATTTCAGTTACTAGATTCAGCTGATGAATTGTGCAGAACTTTTTTTCAGTTCTGCTTGATAGTAAAACTATTTATGATTTCTATAAAATTAAATTGTTCTTCTTTCTCTTTTCAACCTCTGAAGGAAAGGAGCCCCAACAACTTCTCTCATTAGTGTAGCCGTCACAAAGTAAGTATGTATGACTTTGTTTTTACTTGGTTTGGAAAGGGTGGTTGAAAGACTGAATTTTTAAGTTCGATTATAAGTGCCAGTTATGTCAACATGGAATTTGGATAACCTCTCTCCTTGTGATTGTAGTAAAATTTTTTTATTGTTTTGCAGTTTGTGGAATTCTGTCAGAGCCATGTAATTTAACCCTTTGGAAAGCTGAACTCTTAGAAACATTTTTTTTACTTGCAAAATAGAAATATTTACTGCAGAGGGGAAATATCCATGCAATTTAAGGACTATATTTTATAACTGTTCAACATGTTACTGGTTTCAATTTCTGTCATCTAATAGACAATTAGGATGATTCTGATTTTTCTAATACTGTCTAAAATATATGTTGTCTTTTGACTAAAAAAACTATTGTTTTATTCATTTTTAAGAATCTGACAACTCTGACTAGGTCATAAAATCAGTGTTACTAATTTTTGAAGTGATTAATTATGAGTGCCCCCTAAAGGACCCTGAATGGTCCCTTGTATGATTTGCATTCTCTGATGGAAGAATTGTTGACAAAGAGCTTGTAGTGGAGCATCTGGGAAGCAGGGTCTTTCATGTTAGAAGATCACTTCAGAGCACGACTTAAAATTGAAAAGTGGGCTGAAGAAGAGTAATATATTAGTATTTCAAAGGAGGATGTGCTATTGAGGAAATATCGTATAAGGCAGGATTGTTCAAATTACTAAGTCGAAGTAAGAGAATTAAAAACACGTTTAATGATGAAGGTAGACGCTAGACCATGATGCAGCATATATAAATTTCTATAATGCTCTATGTATCCATAAACCAATATTCATAAAAATTTATGCGATTCCTCAGGCAATTAAAAAAATTCATTGATTAAATTTGGCATATATGATTGTAGACATTTAAAAAGTGTGTTATATGTTTTTGTAGTATAAGTATGATTGCTAGTATATTTATCACATCATGTAATGACAGCATATTATTGTTTATATTCACTATCACTGTGTATTAGAGCTCTATGACTTATTTACTATTTGTTGCAAGTTGGTCTCTTAAACAGCAGCAATCTTACCCCACCCCCTGAAAACCACCATTTTACTGTCTTTTAGGGATTTGACCTTTTTAGGTATCACTTGTGTGACTGTCTTTCTCTGCCTTACGTACTTCTCTCATTCAGCATAAAGTACCTAAGGTCCATCCTTGTGCTGCATATTTGATACCAGTCCAGTGTGTACAGTCAAGCCTTGCTCTTAGTGACATTGGTCAGAAATGGATTGAACACCTTATGGTGGTTCCTATAGACTCTACCATGCAATCTATGTGTATGGTAGACTATACCATCTAGGTTTGTATAATTATGCTTTGTGGTTGTGAAGTCATGAAATTGCCTAAGGATATACATCTCAGAGTGTCTGGGTTTTGGAGAATTGCCATTTTCTTTATGTGTTACCGTGTTGCCATGATTTTTGTAGTGTTTGATGAAGTATGTCACATTTGAAGACATGAACACCTTATTTAAATAGGCTTGACTTATTTTGAATTTTGAAAAGTTCAACAGGTTGGTCATTAGAATACTTTTTTTGTTTGTTTTCCAGAAGGTGGCGCTGTAGCACAGGGTTATTTTTTGGATTGTTGTTCCCTTACTTCACTGACCGCGCTAACATTGGGAGTAGTCACTTAAAAAAAGAAAATGGTGGCAACAAAGTAGGTGGAGGTGTGTGCTTAGCATGTAGGGCACTGGGTGTATGCACAGTCTGGTGAGGGAGACCTTCCCTGGACAATTCCAGAGGGAACTTGTGTTTAGCTCTTGCAGAAGTCCTGGGGCAGGCAGACACCAGGCACAAAGTTCCTTCAGTTCTCTTTGTTGTCTCTTTGATCGCCTCCCCTAGTCAGGGAAATCTCTCTTGGGGAATCTAAGTGCTGCTCAAGAGCAGCTAGTCGTTGCACTGCAGCTTATGTTCCTGAGCACACTTTGACCACCCCTTTCGTTTACTATATTTTTCTGTTGGTGAGGTCGTAGTGGATGCTGTCAGGTTCCCCACCCCTCCTCCCATCCCTCCTCCTATCCTGCCCCTTCTCTTGGCTCTGTGTTCTCCAGAGTCACAGATGGATGACTCTCTCAACTGTCCTTGTGTATTACACTGAGGCACTTTTGTCTGGTATGTCCAGTTAGCTGTAAATTGCAGGAGAGAGGAAAAAGCAATGACTCACACTGCCATATTGCTGGTATCACTCACTGGAATCAGATGAGCCTTAAAAATATAGAAACTTTAAAAAAAAAGTTAATGAACTGTATTTATTATTTTTACTGTATCTGCATAAGTTGTAGGAGACCAATTAGGAAAAGCTTTGCTTGTCTGTAATACTTTAGGAGGACATTGATTTTCTGACTAAGAGTTTGGTGTGAAGCCAGTGGACATTAGTTCTGCCTGTCTCCTTGGTTTCCTCCCTAGGTTTTGGAAACTTCTTTCTCCTTTATCTTTTATCCTTTCTTTAGCTGGCTTTGCTCAGCACAAATGTGTTAATATTTCCTTTGCTTACCTAATTTTCTTGATCTCTCTAGGCTTAATTCATTTTGTCAACTTTTTTTAAAATGGATTTGTGGTAGATGATCATAAAAACAAAACAAAAAAATAACCTGTGATCAGTCCTCTATCTTGAGCCAGATATGTCTAAAAGTCAGCAGAAAATACTTGAAAACATGGATCATTTGAACTCACCTTTATGTGATCACAATATTCCCCAAGGTTTTCCCAAAGTTCTAAAATATTAAAGTACTTCCTTACTTAGTGATTGTTCTTTCCTTCCTAGGATAATTGCCAAGGTTCTGGAAGACAATAAGCTGCCTGGTGCCATCTGTTCCTTGACTTGCGGTGGGGCAGATATTGGGTAGGTTCACCTATTGAGAGTGTCTTTTTCGAAGGACTCCTGGTGAATTGACTTGAATCATATTTGCCAGAATAATAAAAACCAGTTCGGCTATAGAAATGAGAGTGGGTTTTGGAATCATGTGGCCCTTCTTGGGTTTTTACTTTATTCATATGTGGACTCTGTTAGAGCATGTCTTTTTCTTATTGTCCAGGCTACTGTTTGTAAAGAGTTTGTATCTTAAAATGACAGACTTCCTTAACAGAGGGCCATTCATGGTTCCCTGAGATTCTTTAGGCTCCTGTTCAGGGACTGCTCCCTTTGCCTGTCTCCTCAGTATTCCTGCTAGGTTTTGGAAACCTCTTTCTACTTCATCTTTTACCAGGTGCCTACTGACTTATCTGGTGCCTATTAGCAAAGCAAAGCTGTGAGTTTGCAATATGGTGCCTCACTCCCTGCTAAGAACCTAGCCTAGAGTTTGAGTTCTTCAGTTCACCAAAAATGAGAACCCTAGGAATGCAGCCTTTTTTTCTCTTTCTTTCTTTCTTTCTTTCTTTCTTTCTTTCTTTCTTTCTTTCTTTCTTTCTTTCTTTCTTTCTTTCTTTCTTTCTTTCTTTCTTTCTTTTTCTTTTTTCTTTTCTTTTTTTTTTTTGAAACTAGGTCTTGCTATTTTTGCCTGTGGAACCGCAGGCTCATGTTGCCCAGGGTACCACAGACCCAAGCAATCCCTAGACTCAGCTTCTCAGGTAGCTGGAATGACAGGTGTGCACCACCATGCCCAGCTATTTTTTGGAGCTAGGTCTCGCTACGGGCCCCAGGCAGGACTCGAACTGTGATCCCTAGCCCCTGCTGCTTCGTAGGCTGACGCTTACAGGCACGAGCCACCATGCCCGGTGATATTGTGAAAATGTTAATCTGCAACAGTCCTTTCCCCAAAAAGGAATCTGATAGCATCAGCAGGCACTTTCAGTTTTTCCCTTCCTCTTGGGAATCACTAACCTGATTTCTGTCTCTGTGGATTTGTCTATTTGGGACATTTTATATCAATGAAATTATGAAACATTTGGCCTGTGTGTCTGGCTTCTTTCTTGTATATGATGTAGCACCTTTAAAAAATGGTGCAGCCTTTTTTAAAACTGAAAATGACTGTCATTGCTCTGAACCATGATGAGAGCTGATGTGGTTATAATTGATAGTCTTTGATCAGGTGAGGTTCAAAAGGAGTCTCATCTTATATAGTACCGGTATGTTTAAAAATTTCCTTCCAACACTTTCATCTACTACGCTCCTTACTGGGCAATCTCACAAAGAAGTAGCAAACTACTCCTTCTTTTCATATAAATTAGAAAATGCCAACTCCCTCAGAGAGACTTAATGGTGATGTATTGTTCACTTGTCATTAAAAACTTGAATATCATATCCTTTGACCCACTGTATTCTTGCCCTTTGGGCCTCCAATCCTATATTGGTCTTGAAATAGCTCAAACAAGTACACTGGCATTTATAGGTACCTTGCACTAAGCAACACCTACCTTTAGTGTCAGTGTTCATATTTGCTGGGCTGTATCTGCAGAAGCCTATAGGGTTCATTTCATGAAGTTATTCCAGCCTAACATTAGAGAGTGCTTTTGGCCCTCAATCTAGCACACTCCAAAGTACTGACCTACGAGCAAGTAGCTTCAAATCAACCACGTCTGTTCTATATTCTTTAGAAGCAACTGGAAATCCTATCACAGTCTTTTATAAGTAAGTTTCTATGAGCAGTACTTAGGATGTTCTCCATTTTTAAAGGGAGTAATAGTTTAAGAATCTGCAAAAATAACTCACCAGGAAAATATAAAGATCCTGTTATCCCATAACCCCCTTCAGTATAGGAAAAATTTTCTTCCTTAACAAAGTCAGGTCATACCATAGGTTAACTAGCCTCTTCTGTGCATGACTTTACTTCTGAAAAATGAACTTCAAATTTTCAAGACCTTCCCATGTGTATTTAAAACATACTACGTTTTAAGCCATGTGCACTCTTTGATCTTGCCTTCCTGAGAAGCACTTGGGTCAGGGTTTTCTGGCAGGGAAGCATTGAGTGGTTGCTGGGTTTCTCTGCTTGGGTGACCATGTCTCTTTCCCTGCAGCGTGACAATGGCCAAAGATGAACGGGTGAATCTGCTGTCCTTCACTGGGAGCACACAGGTGGGGAAACAGGTGGCCCTTATGGTGCAGGAGAGATTTGGTAAGTGTTGGCTTTCCAGTGAGGATTTTAATTCTTTTAGTGATGTAAATACAAAATTTAAAGTGTTTTTTTCCCCCTTTGACTTTCTAGAGAGACAGCAGCTGTGTTTATTTGAATATCCAAATAAAAGAAAAGGATATAGTTACTAGTGGGGTAATGTTAGGGAGATAGAAAAAAATAAACAAAAATAGCTTAATTTGGAAAAGGATATCATTTCTCCCCTGGATAACTATAGCAGAATCATATCAAATATATTTATCAATTTCTGTTGAGCCTATTTGACAAAGTTGCAAAAAAGACCTCATAATTTAAACAGCACCAGTGAGGAGAGATTTCATTGTGACCTATGAGTCATTGCATTTTGCCTACTTGATTCTTTTTGTTTAAATAGTGCCTATTGCAGGACTATTTACAATAGCCATGATAAGGAACAACCTAAATGTCCCAAAATAGATGCATGGATCAAAAAATGTGGTATATATACACAATGAAATACCACTAAGTGATAATAAATAAACAAACAAACTCATCATTTATGGCCACAGGCATCGAGTGGAAGGCTTTGTGCTCCATGAAATAAGTCAGAAGGGAAAAGACAAATAGCTAATGGTTTCACTTATTTGTGGGATATATAAAAACCAAACAAAGGATCAGGAAGAACGATAAAACTTGCAAATTGGTAGTATGTCTGAGTCACAGAGTAGGAGCAGTGATGGGAGAGTATATTTGTTTATATTCAGTAAATATAGTATATTTAAAACATACTATGTTTTAAATCAGAAAATAAAAATAGTTGGTGTAATTGGGGTAGTCGTATGATTTAAGATTTTCTAGCAACTGCTATCAAATATTGGAATAGATGTTAACTTGTGTTTATGTATTTTTAAAGGGAGAAGTTTGTTAGAACTTGGAGGAAACAATGCTATTATCGGTAAGTGCCCTTTGGTTTTTGTTCAGAAGGTCTCTAGGAATCATCCTGAATACAGGGAATATAGAATGTATCAGGAATGTATCCTGCTATGTTGTGTGTGTCTAAGAGCTAATTCTCTTGTTAGGACTTTTGCTTGGTAAAAACACTAGGAAGGAAAGGTCTTCATGTTTGGAAAATGTTAGCTGAGACTAGAACTTATTATGAAATGTCCTACCATGGCTTTGTTTCTAGTAGTTTTTTTTTTTTTTTTTTTCAAACTGGCTAAGTGTGTCTGTAGAATAAGTAGTACTCAGGCAGCTTGCTAACTCCTTTAGATTTCAAAGGTAGTGGTGTGTCTAGTGAAATATTGAGTGCTTTTATATTGGAAAGGAACACCTCCCTCAGGTATTTTATCACTTACCTATTGGTTTGGAAATTATTTAATTCTCTTTTTCAGTCATTCGGTACAAAAAGAAATAGTATACTAATCAGTGTGACTCTAAGTAGAGTAATGAGCATCAGTAGGTTGAGACATAATAGAGACTTGGCTTTTGTGATAAAAAGCAAAATTTGCTAAATTTTGTGTTGCTGTCATCAGTCTTTTGTGGTGTACTCCAGAAGTTGAAAAAGTATATGATGAAGGATTTGTTCTAGGTGAATTCCTAATCCATTTAAAGAGACTTCATTTAAAGTTGACCATTTTAGCCATCTTGGTTTCCACTGCATGGGTTCCCTTATACCTGGATTTTCTCATGAACAGATGATATAAATTTAAGGTGTTGATAACTGTTGTATAGTACTGTAAAGATATTTTCCTTGTGGTGTTAATATTTTCTGTTCTCTAACTTTACTGTAAAAGTGTGGTATATAATTGTAAAACATATAAAATACACAGGTGTTAAATGACTTCCAGTCAACAGCAGATTATTACTAGTTAATTTTGGGGGGGAAGTCAAAAGTTATACTAGGATTTTAGACTGCAGGATTTTAGTCCTCACCCCTGACTTCCCTGAATTGTTCCAGGTTATTTGTATACATTTAAATTTAGTAGGCCCTGGGTTTTTGCCAGCTACTTTGCTCAGCTAATATGCATTATATCATTCAATTTCCATAATCAGCCCATGAGGCAAGTACTATCATTAACCTTGCTTGAAGATTACACTCTGAGGCGTAAATCGATTATATGCCTGAAGTGACAGTGTAGTAAGTGATGGAACCTGCTTTTTGATTCCTGGCTACCAGACCCCAGAGCACCGCTTCTTTCTTTACCTTCTTATTATTACCCATTAGTACCCCAGACATTACCCCATTTTATGAATGAGGAAAACTGAGACTTAAAAAGAAAGCAACACAAAAAGCAACACAAAAAAACCAAACCTGGTTTGGTTACACAGACCATGTTCCTAATCATCACTTGTGTGAGGATGCTGTCAGATTGACCAGGGCAAGATTAGAGATGTCAGAGGAAATTGTGACTACATTTTTGGAATGCATAAGGAGAGGTGAATTACAAGTAATCTGGCTAAAAGGATTAATCTGGTAAAAGGTATGAGTTCCTTCTGAGAATAGAAGAAGAGGAGGCAGGACTGAACAGACACAGAGAGGAACTTGAAAGTGATTTTTGTGTTCATCTCAAAAGTAGAGCAGAGACAGGTGGGAAAGGACCTTGTGATAATCACATTGAGACCTTCCATGAAGTAGAAGGCGGGGCCATCTGATGCAGGAGTAAAGAGCTTGAAGGCTTTCAGGTATTTGAAAAAGCTTCTGTAGTGTGGGAATAAGAAGCTCTAAAGGGAACAGACTTGATGGAAGTGAGGATGTAGACGGTGATAGTGAACAGGGCCTGGTGGCAGTGATAATCATAAACATCACATTGTTCTCTCTGGGCCCAGGGAAGCTGGCATCAGAATGGGCTGGGTTGGAGGCTGGAGGTAAATGAAGGTGACAAAGAGGAGGGTGGTCTTAGAGAAGAAACCAGAGCGAAGCTCCAGGGCAGAAACCAGTGCAGGAAAGATGAAGAGCTCAGAGGGAGAAGCCTCATCACTTTACATCTTAATCGGCGGAGATGAAGATTCATTACTTTATTCTCAGATTGTGATCTTCCTCAGAAGAAAAGTATGCATCCATGTTGTGAACATGCTTGTTTTCCAGGAATGCCTCTGAAGTTCTTTTTTTATTATTATTAATTAAATAATTTATTTATATATAAATTTCACGTCTTTGTAATCCCCAGGGTACACCCCACACCCTCCCTGACGGTTCTCACCCTCTCCCTCCCACCTCTCCCCACCCCGACTTGTGTACTTCAGTTTGGTGGTTAGCTTGTTTTGACTTTTCCTCATGGCTTTTGTTTATTTTTTTCCTATATCCCATATATTAGTGAAACCATTTGGTTTCTGTCTTTTTCTTTTTGACTTGTTTCTGCTAACATGATCTATGTACTTCCATGTTATCATAAAATCATCAAATTTGTCATTTTTAATTGATGAGTAATATTCCATTGTGTATATACATGACATCTTTTTCAACCAGTCATCTGTTTGGGACTTTTGTAATTCCAAGTCCTTGCAATTACAAATAGCGCTGCAGTAAACATCCGAACACAGGTGTCCCTTTGTACAAGCATTGAGGTCTCCTTTAGGTAGATTCCCAAGAGAGCAATTGCTGGGTCATATGGTAGTTCCCTATTCATTAATTTGAGGGTCCTCCACACAGCTTTCCATAGTGGCTGGATCAGTTTACATTCCCACCAGCAGTGTAAGAGTGTTCCTTTCTCTCCACATCCCCGCCACCTCTGAAGTTCTCTTACTGCACTTATTTACCAGTTAGCAAAGTACCTTGTCTGCTCAATTCACCACACTGATAGGAGTGTGTTTGTACTTCCCTCAGCTTTTGAGGATGCAGACCTCAGCTTAGTTGTTCCATCTGCTCTCTTTGCTGCTGTGGGCACAGCTGGCCAGAGGTGTACCACTGCAAGGCGACTGGTGAGTATGCTGTGTAGGCATCACTCTGTACTGATAAGGAGGAGTCAAAGAACTACTGCTGTAAAATTGTGGTCACTCTGCATAGTTAGTCAAGATGTGGCCCTACTAGTCTGTGTTATGGAGAAGTTGCTAATCAGCCCTGGACTCTGCTTCACTCCCCACACCAGCTAAATGTGAGATTGCACCAATTGATTGGAGATGATGAGATCTGTTTTCAATTCTATACCTAGAGCAATGTGGATAAAGTCCAATGTCATTTAGAGAATGAAATAAGCTGGAAATTTGAAGGTCATTAACTTAAAAGATAGAGTTGGCTTTTTTATGAAAAGATTTAAGTAGTAAAACGTTGAAGATTTTAATTTGGGGTCAGTGAGTTCTAGGTTTGACTTATGTGACAAGCTTTATTGAAAAGCAAATGACCTAATGCATAAGTGACTTAATGTTCTCTCTGTAGTCTGCACACACATATGTAGGACACAGTACGTGCATAAAAGCACATGTGGTTTAGCTTTCGGGTGTGGTGTTGTGAAGTTTAATCTCTACAGTTAGATTGGAGATAGATTTCAGTCCTGGGTGGGGTACAGCATTGATTTTCAAACTGTGTATCCAAAAACCAACAAGTTGTGGTTAGTCACAAAATTTGTCTGTTTTTGCCTTGTCCTTAATTGTTGAATTTTGCTCCTGTAATTAAAACACACAAGTTTATAGTTGCACCATAGAAGTGGTTTTGAGTTTTCACTCTCACCTCCAGAGAGTGTGAAGAGTTTTTGTAAGTTGTTGCAATCTACACTAGAATAAGATAGAAGATATATGCAAGTAAATCTTTTTCTATAACTTTTAAGACTTTCACCTTTATTTTTATAATAAATGAATATCAAACTCCTTATTTTTACATTATCCAGTTGAAGTTCTCAGAAAAACCTAAGATAGGATGTTCATAAAATATTTGCAATTTATTTACTTTTTCCCAATATTAATTATGTTAATACTCAGAAGGAAATGGGTGCTCTAAATGATTATAACCTTAATGGCGAAATATGAAACTACATAAAATTCAGGTACTTTTAATCTGCATCATGTTAGTTACTGATATAAAGGGTCACTTTACAGAGGGTCTAGTTCTATTATGTCCATGCATTAACCACGTGGAGATCAATCCAGGATGATTTGACATGATCATCTGCACCACTGGAAACATAGCAGGGAGCTGACCTGTCCAGAGGGAGTCCACAGGTCATCCTCACCTGATGAAGTCTTCACTCTGGAGACCTACTCAGCCTGAAGCGGAGTGCATGTGGTTAAACAGCAGTGTTCAGTGACCATACCAAAGTGGTGTGTGTTCACTGTGACTCATACAGTTGTTGTGTGGGGCTCAGCTAATGAACACATTAGTGAGGTTCTTGGCTGATGAACACATTGAAATATGCATAATTAATTTGTGAAGCTTGGCCAAACAGGTCCTTAGAAATATGATAAAGATGCAACTTTTGATTTTTATTCTAACCTCCACCTTGAATAAATGATTATCTTAACATATTTAATATTAAATTAAAACTTACATAGCTTAAATAAACCTATGCTTCTATTTGCTTGTGTTGTCAGAGATTATGATATTTCAGAAACTAATAACTATTAATCATTACTCTTCAGGAAACCAGTACATTTACTTTGCTCTGCTCTTGAATGTTTTCTTTTTCACCTAGTTTTTACATGAAAGCATCCATGATGAAGTTGTAAATAGACTCAAAAAGGCCTATGCTCAGATCCGTGTCGGAAACCCGTGGGATGGTAAGTATCTGATGTTATCAGAGATGTTCCTTTTTAGTAGCTGATGTTTCAAGTGCCTCTTCTTTTTTGTGTTTTGTTTGTTTCTTCCCCCCCTCCCCCATTCTTGAGAGACATGAGAGCACATGAGCTAGGTTATGGGGCGTCTGATGTGACACAGCTAAAGTTAGGACCCTGGGTGCTTGACAGGAGCTGGTGGGTGAGCCTGGGGGTGGTGTTCAGATGAGCTTTTCTCTTCTTATGCTGTTACCCAAGTCCAAGCCACCACATCCTCCCTCATGTAGGGCACAGAGTCACCTAACTTCCCTGCTCCTACTATCTTCCACAGTAACCAAAGTGATTTTCAAAAATGCAATTTGATGATTCATCCTCCTGCTTAGAACATTCCAGTAACTTCTTGTTGCTAGGATTATTATAAGTTATTGTTGCTAGGATTGTTTATTAGCAGGCTCACAGTCTCCATGGTCTGACTTTGGCTCCTCCTCTGCCCGCCTCTGGCTCTTCCTCCCCTGCCCACCTCTGATCTTCTCTGAGCCCTGTGCCCTCTGACTTTTGAGCACCAGCTGCTCCCACTTTCTTTCAGTGCTGCAAGTGTTCTAGGCTCCATCCTGCTGATCTCTCTGCTGGAAATGCTCTTCCCCCAGTTAGCTCTCCTCACAGAGACCTTTCTAAATCATCTTCCTCTCTGTTCCCAGGGTCACCTTGAATGTTCTGGTTTCCCACAGCCGTGCAATGGTCAGCACACAACTTCTGAGTCCCTTAAGTTCTCAGACAATGATCGCCTTGTGTTGAATAAATCCATCCTATGTTTTTAATGTGCTGGGAATTAAGTGATGGCCACTCCTCTAAACCAGTCATGAACAGATTGTCCGGCTGCTGCTTGCTGGGGAATGTGGCTACATCTATTCATTGGCATGTTGTAGTGACTGTTTTCAGTCTGCAATGGCAATGACCTCATAAGTAATGCATATAATATAGAGCCAAATATTTGCTCTCTGGCCCTTAACAGAAAAAGCTCACTTACTCCTTTTCTAAACTGAGGATGTGTGGTCACTTCCTCAGGAAGGCTGTTTTAATAATGATGCCATTTAGGGCAAAATGAAGAGCATTCCATTTTCTCTCCAGCTAATGTTCTGTATGGGCCACTTCACACCAAACAAGCAGTGAACATGTTTCTTGGAGCAGTGGAAGCAGCAAAGAAAGAAGGTGGCACAGTGGTCTATGGTGGCAAGGTAATGAAAACCCTGACCTTAGTGGTGATAGACATGACTCTGGGCAAATTGCTGAAAGGTCTTTATTTATTAAAAAAAAAATTATTTTAAATTTTAAATTATTTATATATACATATATTTCACATCATTTTAATACCCAGGGGTCACCCACCAACTCCACTCCCTGGTTGCTCCCTCTGGTTCTCTCCCCCGCCCCCCCACTTTGGTATATATTAGTGAGACCATTTGGTTTCTGTCTTTTTCTTACTGACTTATTTCTGCTAATATGATTTCTTTTTTTTTCTTTTTTTTCCTTTTGAGACTAGGTCTCACTGTTTTTGCCTGTGGACTGCTGGCTCATGTTGCCCAGGGTACCACAGGCAACCCCAGCCTCAGCTTCCCAGGTAGCTGGTATTACAAGCACGCGCCACCATGCCCAGCTATTTTTTTTTGGAACTAGGACTCATTATGTTTCCCCGGGTGGGACTCGAACCATGATCCCCGGGGTCCCCTCTGCAGCTTCCTAGGCTGTGACTTATAGGCACGTGCCACTGTGCCCGGCCTTAATGTGATTTCTTCTAGGTACATCCATGTTATCATAAATTCACCGAATTTGTCATTTTTAATTGATGAGTAACATTCCATTGTGTATATATACCACATTTTTTTTTATCCATTTGTCTGTTTTGGGACATTTGGGTTGTTTCCAAGTCCTTGCAATTATAAATAGTGCTGCAGTAAACATCTGGGCACAGGTGTCCCTTTGTACCCACATTGAGGTCTCCTTTGTGCAGATTCCCAGAAGAGTGATTGCTGGGTCGAATGGTAGTTCCATTTTCATTAGTTTGAGGGTCCTCCACACAGCTTTCCATAGTGCCTGGACCAGTTTACATTCCCATCAGCAGTTTAAGAGTGTATCTGAAAGGTCTTTAATTACCATTTTTCTTCCTCTCCCACATCTCTATCATAAGAGGGGAAATTCCTGTTTTCAAGAATTGCAACATGAAATGCGTGCAACATTTCTAAAAGGATCCCCAAGAAGCTTGGTCCTGAATTGAGTTGAGGTCTAGGAATTAGTGTAGAAGAGAGACCTTCTTCTAGTGTAGCGGGAGACTTTGTCCTCAGGGCAATTAAAATCCATGTTTTTTAATATTTATAAGGATAGATTTATTATAAAAGGGGGGAGAAGAATAAAGGACCCTTGCATAGGCACAAGCGGGCAGAAAGAGTGGCTGGAAGGAGCAGATTTGTCAAGAGAAACCCACATAGACTCAGGCAAGTGGGAGAGCTGCTGCTGTGCAGAGAGAGAAAGTTGGTCACGGGCAGCACCTGCGTAAACCAGGTGGGCAGAAGGACTGTTAGCATCTGTATGTAAGGGCTGTTTTTAAAGGTCAGTAAAGAGAGGGAATCAAGCTGGGCACGGTGGCTCGTGCCTGTAAGTCAGCCTATGAAGTGACTGGGGCCAGGTTTGAGTCCCACTTGAGGCAACACAGCGAGACCTAGTCCCAAAAAATAGCTGGGCGTGGTGGCATGCACCTGTAATCTCAGCTACCTGGGATGCTGAGGCTGGGGATTGCTTGAGTCTGTGGTACTCCAGGCAACATTAGCCTGTGGTTCCAGGACAAAAATAGCGAGACCTAGTCTTAAAAAAAAAAAAAAAAAAAAAAAAAAAATTCTGTAGGTTCTTTAGATGTAGGACCAGGGCATTTCTTCATGTAGTAGGAATTTGTATCCTGGCATAAGCTATAATATTACAGTTTTTGTCTATAATTTAGTTTCACTTTCTTTAAGTCACTTAGAACTGGGTCTAGCAAAGCAGTCAAAAGAGCACAATCCCCCGAAGTTCTAATGTCATTGACAAGCCCTTATCTAACAGTGTGGAGGTATGTGTGGGTATTGCTTTTTTACTCACTTAATATTAATGTGTATTTTTTTTTTACTCAGTTAATAGTAAGTTTTTCCTAGAGCACTTAATGTTTATATGAATGTTCTTGATTGTGTGATGTTTATTACATAATGCAGTAGTGTGCTGCAACTATTATAGATGCAGCTGCCTTGCATGCAGTTGGGAGTAAACATTGGGGATCCTTAGTAAACAGCTGGGATGTTGAGAGTGGAATTATACAAGCACCCTGGGAAATGGACACCAGCCTTGGCAGCTTGCTGTGGACATTAGAGCGTTTTATGGGCAGAAGTGACTATTGAATGGAGACAACAACAAAAAACTATTTATTTGGTTACCTGGAGGTTAGTTAGGACGGTGTCTACAGGATTTCCTCCTGGAGCTTTTGATTTTTGTACAGTATACTTTCAGTCTGCTCCACTTGCTATAGTAAAATATCACAGAAAATTAATTTTCTCACATTTGGCAACTGGAAGTCCAAGATGAAATGAGTTTAAGGGATTTAAGTCTTGCACATGGAGAACATTATAGCACAGCATAGTCTGTAGCACATGGGCATAGTACCTGTTTTAAAATTATCTGGATTTCATGTTAACAGAAATAAGCCAGAAAGAAAATGAGAAACATTGGATGGTCTCACTTATATGAAGGATATAGGGGAAAAAAAATAAACAAACGGATAAGAAAAATTTAAAATTGTCAACAGAACTGAAGCATAGAGCAAGAGAGGGGGAGGAGGGTAAAATCAGGGGAGGGAAGGGCACAAGAGATCTAGATGGTTCATGGGTGATTAGGTGGTGGGAGAACCTCAGAGTAGACAATGCTGTAATATATATGTATATGTACAATCAATTAAAAAATAAAATAAATAAAATGAAAATAAATAAAAATGGCTCACTGGGAGCAGTGTTTTCAGTTTACCTTGACTATGACACACAGCACTGCTTTATCCTTGATTCCTCTTATTTTTTGTTTTTCTCTGATTAAGTTAGAACCAGTAGGAGGCAGAAAATTTTCATTCATGATATGAAGTTACTCTGAACAATGAATTACTTCTTTTATAAATGTTTACATTTTTCTTTTTTTTGTTTGTTTACATTTTTCTAGTAAGTGTGGGGAAAGAGTAAATTGTCTGACCCTAACCACGTATTAGCAAAATTCTTTTTATTTTTTCCCACTACTGTATTTTATTTTTCTACTGTAGGCCATGGATCGCCCTGGAAATTATGTAGAGCCAACCATTGTGACAGGTCTTTCCCACAATGCATCCATTGCGCACACAGAGACTTTTGCGCCAATTCTCTATGTCTTCAAATTCAAGGTAAAAATGGATTCCGACTCATTTGTTCTCTAGTTTGTTTCCGAAACAAATGAAAAGATTAAGAGGAAATGAAAAATGTATTAGGATTTCATCTGATTATATTTTAGGGGAGGTTTAGAAAGTTACTCTGATCAGCAGAAATTTAAAGGTTACAGATGAAATAGGATGAGATCAATACTTTAACCATACAGTGTGTCAAGCTAGCTGCCTGGGAAAATGATCAGAGGAACCATTTGGAGTTAGTGAGGAGTGTGGATCTCATTTTCTGTTTGACCTTTTTCACAAAGGGGACCAGGTAGCTTGATAGCTTGAGTGCTATCACTCAAAATGAGAAGTTATGGGTGAATCTAAAGATCTATAATTTCAGCCTATGTCAGAGGATAAAGATAACTGGGGTTTGCACTGAGGGGGGGGGTCTCCTTCCTTAGCTTGAGAAAGGTTCTAACATTACCAGTAAATATTTAGAAAGTGAATCAAGTTTTGAATGTGCTGTGATTAACATTTAAAGGAAACTGGGAATTGCATCTCTTAGCAATTCATTATATGATTATTTTTTTTTCCAAATTTTGCTTTATCTTTGTGTCACATATGCTGACTCGATAGTATAATTTTATTTTATTTTTTTGCAGTATGTGTGTATATGAGACTGAATTCT
This sequence comes from Uropsilus gracilis, assembly GCA_004024945.1. Lineage (NCBI taxonomy): Eukaryota > Metazoa > Chordata > Mammalia > Eulipotyphla > Talpidae > Uropsilus > Uropsilus gracilis. Next base: position 20,402 of record PVHY01016691.1, read on the forward strand.
GAGTGAACTATGTAGCTTCTCTGAGTGTCTTGTCTGTTAACTGGGCATAAAACACAACTTGTGCCCAAGGATGAGGATTAAATGACTAAATGTGTGATAAGTGGTCAGGTTTGTATTTTGTACATAAGAGCTCAAAAAGTATTAGCTGTTACACGTAGTAACTTGAATGGAGGATTCATTCAACAAACTAGCCTTTGTTTCTCAAGGTACAATTAGGGGAGGAACCCACAAAGCATTGTATAAAAGAAACAGAATTAGGAAGATGTTGAATCTTTAGGTTCCATTATGTGCTGAAGTTACACCTGGCGTTTTATGAAGTGAATTTAATTAATTTCAGTGAACTTTGACTTGAAAACTATACCATCTAACAATTTCCTACTCTGTCTTTTCAGAATGAAGAAGAGGTCTTTGCTTGGAATAATGAAGTCAAGCAGGGACTTTCAAGTAGCATCTTTACTAAGGATTTGGGAAGAATCTTCCGCTGGCTCGGGTATAACTTTGCTTATTTTGAAAATTTATCTAAGTCTGATTTGTGTGATGAATGGACTTCACATAAAGAAAATGAAACCACTATGGTTGAAAGTCATTTCTCAGCTTTGAGAGTCTTGGAGAATTTGTGTCAACCTTTAATTTTCACTTGTTTTTTTAACTTCCTGTGTGTTGCTCTCACCATGCTCCCCTTTTTCACATGCAGACCAAAAGGATCAGACTGTGGCATTGTAAATGTCAACATTCCAACGAGTGGGGCTGAAATCGGAGGTGCTTTTGGTACGTAGAGAATCCTTGTTGGGCAGTGTGTCATTCTGCTAGGGCTACCACAGCAAACTACCACAGACTGAGGGTTTAACAACAGAAACCTGTTTTTTGATGTTCTGGAAGCCTGAGGTCAAGGTGTTGGCAGGTTTGGTTTCTCCTTTGGGCTCTCTTGATGGTGCAGATGGGCCACTCCTTGCTGTATCTGTCTGTGGCCTTATCTCTGAACATGCATATCCCTGGTGCCTCTTTATCTTGTAGCACATCAATCACGAGGTGACATTCTTTAACCATAACTACCTGCATCCAGATACCGTCACATTTCTGAGGTTTTGGAGGTCAGGGTTCCAATATAATTTTGGGAGAAAACACAGTTCACTCACTCTATAGGAAGTAATGGGGAAAAAACCAGTATTAGTTTATAGAAAAACTTGACCAAGAAGCTGAAAAATAATGTTTTCTGGTCTAAAATGCTCGAGGAAACTTAGAATTATTGTTCAAGGTCCTCTGTTTTATTTCTAGGTACAGCTTCACTCCTAACCTGACATACATGAACCCCTTAAATGAATTTCCTGGGAAGAGGGTTAAAAACCCAAAGAGAGTTAAGAATCTCTGCTTTAAAGGCAGCAGATTTCATACACTCCGGTTTTTTCAGTTGCAATGTGGGCATTGTAAATATAAAAGCTAGGTTTCTTTTTACTGAAACTTGCTCCTATTTTCTCTTAATAAGCTTTGAGTTGTTAACGCTTAAACTTAATAATAGTTTAAAGAAAACCCTTCCTGACAATCAGCCTTTTACTTATCAAATATGATCCACTATATAGTAAAAGTAGATTACCTTGTTACACATACACACCCCAAATGTGCATTAATACTTATGAAAGTTTAAGTGGTATTGTGTATTTGTTAGATCATATTAACAATTACTATTTGGCGTAGTTTAAATCAGTTTCATGTCTGTCTTCTTCGGTGGACTCCAAAGAACTCTTATTCATCAGTCTTCACAGTTAGCTTTAAAAAACTTATATAATAAATCTTATGATGGAAAAGACATTTCTACCCACATTTTCCTTTTCCTCCCTCTTTGCCATAGTAAGCTGTTTTCAGATTCTTACCAATAGGAAACAGTAAATTTATCTTTGAATTTACTTGATTTTTCTAAGGAGGGGGGCTTTTACTGTTTTCTCTTTCATGACTCTGGACATGACATATTGCCCTTCTGTTGTAATAAATTAGCCTTCTTAAATCCTCCCTGTCTTTCACTGTCTATAATAAGATATTTTCTTGTGGGGTGAGATCCAGAGGAAATCAGGTACAAATTTGTAAGAATCTTTTCCCAGGGAGTTAATTCTTCCAGCAACAGGTGTGACAATGAAGAGGAATCTTATTTAATGGGAAACATCACTAGAGACACAGACCTGAGGGGCTGGTCATATCGATACCCTCAGTGTACCACTGAGCGAAACACCAGACTCCCTGATAGAAACAGGAGTTTAGCACATACCACATTGTGCAACAATCAATGTGGGCATTTAGGACAGTTTTTATTAGTGTAGGAAACTGTTCACTAACCATGTTCCCAGTTGACGACAGTGTTACAAGCAGATCTGCTGTATTTTCTATGCCTTTTCTACAGTTGGTAATTTTCTCTCAGAATTTTGAAGCTTTTACTCATTTTTCTTCTGGTTTCTCCTATTGTGGTTAAAAAGTCCAAACATTTCAATTTCTGATCATTTTCTCCCGTTTCAAAATAATTTGGATTGATTTATACCCAATATTCAGAGATTTCATAATAATATGCCTCAGGGAAGATCTTTTTGAAATTTTCTGTTGGAGAATCCAGATGTTAAGGACTAGTGTTTGAATATTAAAGCCCACTTTTTAGTTTGGAGAAAATTTTGTTGTTTTCTTTTGTCCTGATTGTTTTTTGTATTGTCTTTTTCTAATTTCTGAAACTCTGGTTACTTGAATGTACGTCTTGAAAACTGAACTCTCATTTTGTTTTCTTTTTCACTATTTTCCATCTTGTTAGTTATTTGGGTTTCTGTTTGGAAGGTTTCCTAAGAATTTTCTTGTAATCCTTCTGTTATCTCTTTTCTCCTATTACTAAAAAGATTTGCTATGTTTCGATGATACATTTTTTAAGTATTATCCTCGTTTTGTGGAGTCATCTTTTTGTAACTTTTCTAAGAACATGAGTATTTAAAAAGTCATTGTAAAAACAATATATGCTCTAGAAAATTATTTGTAGATAAACATGAATATATATTTTAGCATGAATAAAATTTTTTAATTGTCCAGGTCTTCAGTCTTTTTTTTTTTTTTTTTTTTTGGAGGGTCTTGCTATTGCTCTTTTGCCTGGGGAACCGCAGGTTCACATTGCTTGGGGTACCACGGATTCAAGCATCCCCAGCCTCAGCTTCCCAGGTATCTGGGATTATAGAAATGTGCCACCACACCCAGCTATTTTTTGAGACTAGGTCTGGCTATGTTGACCCGGGCGGGTCTTGAACCCGTGGACTCAAGCAATTCCTAGTCAGCCTCGCTCCATAGGCTGCGATTAAAGGCATGCGCCACCGTGCCTGGCCAGGTCTTCACTCTTAAAACTGGCTGAATATAAGACTCTTTTTGCTTTAAGCTTTTCTTTTGTTTCTGACATTTTTGTTTCCTCTTAATTCCTGTTATTGTCTGATTGTTGTTTTTTTTTTCCCTATTTGTTTTGCTCACTGTCTTATGCTTTGCAGAGAAGACTGTCTGGGATCAGTGTAAAGTAACTGGTCAGGTAGCTCTGGTCTTCTTTTGGTGCCTTCATTTCTTACAAAGAAAAGCTCACTCAGAAAGAAACTGATGAAGAGATGTGAGGTTTTTATGTGTTTCTCTAGGAGGAGAAAAGCATACTGGCGGTGGCAGGGAGTCTGGCAGTGATTCCTGGAAACAGTATATGAGAAGATCTACTTGGTAAGAAAAGGCTTTGGGACCACGGGTTTGGGCTTAAAACTATTGCAAATACTTCTACATTCTCTGACTTTCTGCTTTGCCATGTACAATGTTCTAATGTTCCACAACTCTCCCCTTCCAGAGCACTGGTTTTATACTATTTCCTCACCTTCCTTGTCCAGCTTCAGTCAGTGTCCAGGGCCTGCCTGTGAAACTAGTTTGTTGGTTTCTATGCAGGAACTGCCATAGGAACCGTGTATCAGGGGTCAGCCAGTGGGATAAGGTAGATGACATTGTCCTTTTAGTTTTCTCCTTGGGTACATTTGCACCCTTGCAGACTGTAGAAAGCAGGAGATAGGCAGGGGCTCGTGGACTAACTGGGAAACTGAGGGCACTGCTGTTCAGAATACTGAGCATGGCCCATGGAAGTATGTTAGCTCATTCCACTAGCATGTGCATAGGTGGGGGAAGGCTGCTTCCAAGATATTTGAACTAGGAGTTGTTTCTTTTGCTTGTAATTTATTTTTCCTTTTATCCCTTGGGGATAAATAACTTTCACTCAAGTGCAGGAAAATAGGGAATGTGGGGTCTCACCCATTGGTATTATGTTGTAGCAAAAACATGGATTGAGAAACCCACAGCACATCCTGGTCCCTTTCTGCTTCTTACTCTTTGTAACCTGGGGCGTTTTCCTCCATTTTGCTACCTGAAGAATCTCAATAGTTAATATCTGTGAGAAATTTCTGAAATGTTTTTGTCTGTGGCTTATTGAGTCTCAAAAATGTACACATTCTTTGCCTAAGAATTCTTTGAAATCTTTTACCTTCCAGGTACATTTCTTGTGCATTTCAGATTGAGTGTCAAAAATGTGTAGCTATGGCTTTTCTGGAACCCATTTAATGGGGATTTTTTTTTTACTCAGGAGAAAAACCATGTGACTAGTTAAAAAAAAGTGCTTTTGTTTTTTTCAATTATTATAATTTCTGTCAAAATGGGAATATTTGTTTTTCCTGTTATTTAGTACAAGTTGTTGAGCAATTATAAGGAAACAAAGTTAGGATCTATATTCTTATGACCTGAAAATTGTGTATAATATGTATAATGTGTCTTTCTAGACAGTATTTCTCTCTTCCTTGTATTTTCCTTTTATAAAATCAGATGTATACTAATATTGTTGTGCATCCTAATTTGTTTTCTTCAGCTTATTATGTGGGCACTTCATCTTGTTAAAATATACAGATCTGATATACTTTTATAATAGTATAAGAATGTTTTGTGTTATTATGTATATACTATCCTTTATTTAACTTTGTTCCATTTTCCGTCCTCCAGTACCATCAACTATAGTAAGGATCTTCCTCTGGCTCAAGGAATCAAGTTCCAGTAAAGGACTTTCTTGTAGCTCACTCTTCTGAAGAAGACAAAATTAATACTTGCCCTGAATAAATATCACTGTGAATGTAATAGTGACTAATTCATTATATCCTGGAGACTCTTACTAAATGAAACATTCATTTTTTTAAAATAAAAATAAAATTATCATGACATAACTCTATTTTGCAAAATGTAGATTGAATAGAATTTTGTTACTAGTTGTTCTTGATTTTTTTTAAGAAAAGCTTGATTGTTTTCTAACTTCGAAAAAAATAGTACATTCCATGTATATGCTGTGGATCTGGAAAAATACAGAACAGAATAGAGAAGAAAACAGAAGCTTCTGAGAAGGTGCAGGAATGTCTCCTGAATAAGCCAAGAATGCTGTGGTCATTATCTATTCACTTGACCCACCTCTAGCACGAATGGGGAAGATGTGCTTAAACAGGAGTTGTATCTCTTCTGTGTCAAGGACCATAGCACAACATCCACGCGGAATAACTTGGTCTGTTTAAAGTCCGGGAATACTCACCATGGTGACTTCCCTTGGCCACAATGCCTTGTGTCACCACGGGGCTGGAGGGATACCATAGATCCACCCATGCTCTGGAGTCTGCACCTGCTGAAGACCATGCACATGCAGAGCCTTGAAATTGCTTCTGGATTTGTTGTGCAACCTGCAGTCTTCTTGTTAAGCTATTATGCTTTTATAAGTATCCTGGATTTTGTTCCCAGAACAAAAACATACAGTGTGTGTGGCAGCATGTCGTCAGTCAGCAGTAAGCTTTATCTTTGCTGAGCATTTCCCTCCCCTTGAGAAGCTGCCCAGAAGGCCTGCCAGAGCTTCGACTCAGGGCCTCTGATTTGCTTATAGGTTCTTGCAGTACTCCCGTTGTTCTGGCAGTCTGTCCTCCCCAACTGGGAGTTGGCACTGTGCTCGTGTCCTGCTCCAGCCTGCTTGCCACTCAAGGCTTCAAAGAAGCCTTTGAAGAAGATGGTATTTGTAGACAGCCCGAGGAATCAGAATGTATGGAGAGACTTGGACAACTGGCAGAACTTGAGGTTGACTTGTGACACAGAGAAGCAAGCAAACCAACAAGCTAAGCAATTAGACATTTTTCAGGGAAGGAATGCTATGCTCCTGTCAACCTTATTAATCAAGCCAAATGCTACAATAAACCTATTGAGAATCTGTTGGCAGAAAGAAGTCAGGGGTGAGGGTAGATGAAGGGCAGACAGTTCATGTTCTTTAGTGGAAAGTCAATGATGACTAATTTTACGAATGCAAGGAGTAGCAACGTAGGTTTATGAAGAAAGGGAGATAAATTCTGAATCATTGCCTGAGAGGGGGGCATATGGGATTTGGGGCCTGGAATACGGAAGGGATTTCAGTTTTTTTATGATAAATCTTCTAGAACTGATTAGTTCTTCAAATACTGAAACCAGCAAAACAGAAAATATTAGAGAATCAGGCATTTTGGATCCTAGACTCTCATCCCCCAGCACACACACATGCACACTTGTTACCTGGTATTGGAGTGGGAACTCTGGAGTAACTCATGGAGTGATTCCAAAAGGATAGCCAATTTTTCATCCATGTTTTAAAGTTTAAAATAGGCAACCATATATATATATATATATATATATATATATATATATATATAATAAGAAAGCATAATGTTGTCTAAGAAAATCCGATAGTTTGGACACTAACTTTAATCATCTTGATATGGTTTTTCTTTTTGAGTCATGCATGATGTTATGTGTTCTAGCCCTTTCTTAGTAAGTGACCATAATACTACCCGAAGAAAGTAAGGTACCATTTCAAACGTTTTCAGAAATTATGTAATAGTAGACTTTTCATAGTATAAATTGTACAGGATTATTTCTGATAAAAATAGCTTTCTTATGTCCTGTGTCTTTCTAAAATTTTAAACAAGTATTCCAAAATAGAAGCTGAGGCTGGCTATAGCTTAGTGGTTACTTTGGAGTAGATCTACTTTCAGCCATCCATCATATAAGCTGGGTCAGTTTAATTTATAATTTCTTTCCAATTAAGCATTTAAGGAGACTTCATTTTTTCTATTATCTGCTGAGCCATTGACAGGTTAATAGTGGTTTGGCATATTAATATCTCATACATTGGGTAAGGGATAACTTAGGACTGGAATTTGAGTTAAATTGATTCTAAGTAGATCTTCAAAAACTTTCTACATGGACTTTGTTTTTTGCCAATGTTTATTAAATTTTTTGGTTCTAAAGTGGTCTTTAGTCTGTTACACTAAACAAGAAAAGTTGCTGTTTTTTTAAAATTTAAATTAATTTTGTGGCTATATCTCGCTATGTTACCTGGGGAACCGCAGACTCTCATTGCCTGGGTTACTCTGGACTCATGTGATCCCCGGCCTCAGTCTCCATGGTAGCTGGAATTACAGGTGTGCACCACCATGCCTATCTATCTTTTGAGACTAGGTCTCGCTACGTTCTCCCAGGTGGGTCTCGAACCTGCGAACTCCAGCGATTCCCTGTCTCAGCTTCCTGTCTTAGGTTTGGGATTAAAGCCGCGCGCCACTGCAGCTGGCAGTTTTGCTGTGTTTTTATAAGGTTAAAATGTGTCTGTGACTACTGGTGTGAAGTCCTGTCTGCTCGTTGCTCTGAGTCCTTGGGACTGTCCTGCCTCCTTTTGTGCTTCTGGGGTTCCCTGTATACCCAACCCTAAACCCTGCTATGAACATGGGCACAAGAGACTGCTTGGACATCTACCACTGCAGTGGGCCCTATCTTTTTAAAGGATTTTGCCAAACTTCTCTAGATCCCAGAGAGAGAGCATGTAGTCAGCTGAATCAAGGATCCCCCTGGTTTTATGAAAAGGGGATGATGTCTTGGGAGACAGGTGCTCTGTATAAAGATCACACAGTGACAACAGGGCAATTTTCTGGAAGAATACCAGGTTCTGTTATGTCTCACTTCTCACGCCTTTGACTTTATCAATCCTGCTCTGCAAGTCACAGGGATTTCCTCTTTTTGGAGAATGCCAAAGGGCTCAATGGGTCAGAAACCTTGCTCATCTGCATTTTTCCGGCACATTCAGACTGTTCTCCAGTTTCAGTCTAACAAGGTAGCAAACAGGAAACTGGTAAGTATTGTTTTTAAATGTAATGCTCCAGGCGGGGAGGTATACTTCACTTCCTGAAGTTCCCCATTGTCTTACACCTGGCTCCATCTTTTGTTCACTTGATACATTTTAACTACCTATTTGCTGTAGATGATGCTAAGCATAGCTCCAATTTTCTACTAACACCCCTTCCACAAAACTTTATTTGTGCTGTCTGTGGTTTTACAGATTTTTTTTTTTTTTGAGACTAGTTCTTGCTATTTTCGCCTGTGAAACCGCAGGCTCACGTTGCCCAGGCCCAGGGTACCACAGACTCAAGCAATCCCCAGCCTCAGCTTCCCAGGTAGCTGGGATTACAGGCACGCACCACCATGCCTAGCTGTATTTTTTTGGAACTAGGTCTCGCTACGTGCCCCCAGCAGGACTTGAACCACGATCCCTGGCCCCGGCCACAGCTTCCTAGGCTGCCACTTACAGGCATGTGCCACCATGGCACGTCCCTGGTCTTACAGATTTTTAAGAGTATGTGTGACGAAATGAGGTGGTCAGGCCATTATGTCCCAGAAAATTGATGTTTTATTTATACTGATGTTTTGGACTTATCAAAACTTTAGATTTTTAAATGGTTTTTCCATTTTTAATTTAGAAAAATGATACTTTCCTCTGCTTTTAATTTTTTTTATATTCAAAGACAATATTATTTATTAAAAGAGGGAAGCAGGCACAAGTGGGCAGAAAGCTGCTCCTGAAAGGGACAGGTTTGCTGAAAGAGGCCTGCATAGTCACGGGCAGGCAGTTGTGGAGGGGAGTTGCCTCTGTTGCTTGCAAAGGGAGAAGGTCAGTGAAATGAAACACCTGTTTAATCACAGGTGGGCAGGAGAACTATTTTTTTTTCTAATTTTAGAGATTGTACTTTTGGAATATTTTCATGTCTAAAAATGAACAGGGGCCTTTCGAACTGCACGGGCCCTTAGAGAAGAGCTCCAGCACACCCCTGCCGTGGCCTAGGCCACTGGTAGGGTAGGGGATGCAAAGCTGATTCCTATGCCACTGGGACCTCAGGGTCTCAGGAACTCGGTCCAGGGATCTCAGGCTGTGGAAGCTGGCCTCTGCCTCCACATGGGCAGGGTTGGGGTCAAGTACCTTTGCTGGGGCACGGACTCTGTGTGGGGGTCTCCCTCTGGTTTACTCCAACCTCAATCAGACCTGCATCAGGAATGAAAAGTCCAGTTTCTCCAGTTGCAGAAATAATAATAACAGCCCTGCACTCATGCATTTACCATCTTGATGGGACAATCAGTGTGCTAGGAACCACTGAGACAGGAAAGTGAAACCAGCAACTGAGGTGACCTGTCACAGATTTTTACCCGCATTGTCTCTGGCACTGGGGAGTCAAACCTCAGAGTCACAGTAATGTGCCATGTGAAAGAGGCTCCCTCCTTTACCAATCAATGGGGGGGGGGGAGCTGCAACGATTGGCTGTGCCCCCATGGCAGAACTGTAAACTACAAGATCGGAGGGGAGCTGGACCAACCACCTGGGGAACTCTGCCCCAGTAGGGAACACCTCCACCACCAGTGGCTGGGAGTTGGATTCCCAAATCCGGATATCAGAACTACATGGCACAGAACCAGCTACAGGTGACAGACACCAGAAAGGATCCTGGAGAATCGCATCACATTTCTTCCTGACAACAAATTCCCAATGTGCTCAGCCTGACTTACTAGCCTCAGCCTCAGCTACTCCTGGAGATTCGAGCAGCCTCATCTGTTGCTTTCCAGGAGTGCACATCTGCACCCAGGGAAAATGGACACAGTTCCAAAAAAAAAAAAAAAAAAAAAGACTAGTGGGCCAAACTTGGACCAACAGCTCGCAGAGAGGAGTTGGAGTGACCAGAGGGGAAGGGGGAGGGTAGGGAGTAACTGTGCAAACATGACCAATATTGTATGATAATTACAAAATTAAAAATTAAAAAAAAAACACTGGGACTCTAATGCATAAAAATAACAGTTCCATTCCTGCCCACATCCCCTCACTTTTTCTATTTTATGTTATTGACATCTGTGTTTTAAACAGTATGTTTATACTGTTATTACTTCAGTTCATCAGTTTAGTCATCATCTGTTGACTTCTTGATGTGGTAGGTGAAGATTAACTTTCTTATCACTTCCCCAAACAAATCTCTTATCTCTATACCACTGACCTGTTAATATCACAGCTTTTCTCTAAATTTATAATCATCGTTTAATTACGACTATGCAAAGACAAGGGCTAAATTGTGTCTTAAAATCACATCTACTTATCTAATCTTTTATTTTCCTGGAGTTAATAATTGCCATGATGTGGTTTAATTTGGTCAACATTTTTCTCCCATGATAGCATGCAATTTAAGAGTTCTCCCATCCCACCATTTTAAAGTGCTTTTCAGTAACATTCAGTACTTTCACAACCTTTTGCTACTACCTCATTCCACACACAATGTTTTTTTAAATTTTATTTTTTTAGATTGCACATATGTGTGTGCATATATATATATGTATGTATATAATTGTCTACCTTGAGGCTCTCCCACGACCTTGTCACTCATGAACCATTATCTCAATCTCTTGTGCCCAGCCCTCCTCCAATTTTGCCCCCTCTCCACCTCTCTTGCTCTCTGCTTCAGTTCTGCTGATAGTTTTAAATTCTTCTTGTCCGTTTGTTTTCCCTATATCCTCATATAAGTGAGACCATCCAGTGTTCTTTTTCTTTTTGGCTTATTTCTGCTACTATGATTCCTTCTAGCTCCATCCATGTTGCTGTGGATGACAGAAATTTGTCTTTTTTGATCAATGAATAATATTCCACTGTGTACATATACCACAACTTTCTGATCCATTCATCTGTTTGGGGGCAGTTGTGCTGTTTCCATATACTGGCTATTGTAAATAGTGCTGCAGTAAACATCTGAGTACAGGTGTCCTTTTGAATTAGTGCTTTTGTTTCCTTTGGGTAGGTTCCCAGAAGTGGGATTGCTGGATCAAATGGTAGTTCCATTTTCAGTAGTTTAAGGGTCCTTCACACAGCTTTCCATAGTGGCTGGACCAGTTTGCATTCCCACCTACAGTCCACACACAACATTTTTACCATCCTGAAAGGAACTCCACACCTATCAAGCAGTCATTTCCATTTCTCCCTTGTCCTTAGGCCACCACCATCTGCTTTTCCAGTCTAAGTATTGCATATTATTGCAATTTCATGTGAATAGAATCTATATCTATTACTAATTTTCAAATTCCTGAATTATCGCTGTCACATGCCTATTAATATTTTTCAGTTACTCAAATAACAGTTTGTTTTTAATTCTTCCTGGAATTAACTCTCCATGTGACCTTTGTCCTGCTGCTTCAGTTTGCCTCTCTCAGCTATTGCATTAGTGTCATCTTTGCCTCTTGTGTCCTGGATCCTATGTTTTCCTTTTTATTGCTTTATATTCTCTAGCTGGAGCATATTTTTGCAGAAAGATCCCAAGAATGACTGTTTTAGAAGAATATTTTTAAAATGTAAAGGAGAAAGGACTTGGTTTCCACATAGAATGGAAGATGGGGTAGAGAACTCCAGATTTAAAATCAGAACTTTTTTCCTTTGAAAGGACTCATAAATGTTTTCTGATATTATAATTTTAGTCTTTTTAACACATTGGGAATTATTTTGGATGTCTGTTATGATTTAATCCAAATTGCTTTCCCTTTCAGATATTCAATTTTTCCCACTCCCAGTTTGAATGAATTTTCCTTTCATCACTGATAGCTCTTTTTAAAAAAAAATTTTTTTAGTTTGTAATTATCATACAATATTGGTCATGTTTGCACGGTTATTCCCTACCCTCCCCCTTCCCCCTCTGGCCACTCCAACTCCTCTCTGCGAGCTGTTGGTCCAAGTTTGGCCCACTAGTCTTTTTTTTTTTTTTTTGGAACTGTGTCCATTTTCCCTGGGTGCAGATGTGCACTCCTGGAAAGCAACAGATGAGGCTGCTCGAATCTCCAGGAGTAGCTGAGGCTGAGGCTAGTAAGTCAGGCTGAGCACATTGGGAATTTGTTGTCAGGAAGAAATGTGATGCGATTCTCCAGGATCCTTTCTGGTATCTGTCACCTGTGGCTGGTTCTGTGCCATGTAGTTCTGATATCCGGATTTGGGAATCCAACTCCCAGCTGATGACGGTGAGGCATTCGCTGCTGGGTAGACTTCCCCAGGTGGTTGATCCAGTTCCTCTCTCGCCCATTAGCAGTTCTGCCAGGGGGCCACAGTCACTCGTTGTGGCTTTCTTCCCCCATTGATTGGTAAAGATGGGAGCCTCTTTCATGTTGCACATTACCGTGGGCCCGGGTTTGATTCCCCAGTGCCAGAGATGATGCAGGTAAAAATCTGTGATGGGTGACCTTAATCAGTGGTTTCACCTTCTTATCTCAGTGGTGCCCAACACGGTGCTTGTCACATCCAGGTGGTGAATGTACCCAGGGCTGTCATTACTTCCCTTGTTCTCATTATATCTGCAGATGGATAAACTAGATTTTTCATTAATAGTACAGGGTCTACTG
>PVHY01016692.1:0-33164 GCA_004024945.1 Uropsilus gracilis
CATTCCATATCAGTCACTCAGTCAGTGAGCTACAAGGTACCTACTGAAGATCAAGTACATACCCACCATCCTCATACAGAGCATTGAGTATTTTCCAGTGCCTATCTTGCCTGCTGCTAGATGATAACCTCTCTAAGAGTAGAGGTTTAGTGGGATATTCTAAGTAAAACCCTATAGAAAACTGGGACAGAGCAAACGGAAATTTGAGAGATGGGTCCACTGACGATAACATGTAAAAGAATAAAACATTTAGGAATAAATTGACAAAAATAAGTTAAATAATTATATACTGTCAACTACAAAGCGTCATTGAAAGAAATTACAAGAGACCAACATAAACAGAAATCCCACATTCCTTAGGATGCAGAGTTTTACTGTGGAATGATACTGTGGGATGAGCTGGGTGGTAAGTAGCTGCACACAACATGAGTATACACCACTATACTGCACATTCAGGAAGGGTTAAAATGCTAAGTTTTATGTTATATATATTTTACTATGATAAAGAGAAATCCAGATGTAGATAGGGCTAGTCTTTAATTAGAAAGATGAAGAAAAGGGACAGAGTCAGATCCAGGAGGGAAGAAAACCTCATCAAGGAGTCAAATTTTATTCTGGTTTCTAGCAGGAACCTCTGACAAAGAGAAACACTTAGATCAAGCAAGAGGGAAGCTGCCTCTTCCACTGCCTCCCAAATGGCTTGAAGGCCTGACAGGCTCTTACCTGAGCAGGTCTTCCTGTCTTCATTCAAGTTGTAGCCAGCATAGCAATCACAGTGGTAGGACGCAGCCCCGTCATTCACACAGATATGCTGGCACCCGTGAGAGCCCAGAGCACACTTGTTCTGAACTGACCAGGAAAACAAACAGAATTCTGTTTGGAAAAACTCCTGTGTGGTCCCCTGTAGTGTTGGCAACAAGGCTCCATGTTTCAAGGGGAAGAATCTCACCCCCAATAGTCTCACCTTTTATCCCATATACAACTGTCCTTTTTATTTCTTGTCTTCCCTGTTTGCCTCCCCACAGCACTGGGGCTGTAAAGAGTCTAGACTATATTCCCAAACTTGCTTTCAGTCTTTCCTGAGGTGCACCTCTCTGCCAACATTTCCAACTGTGCCTAGGCCATCATCGCATCACAGGCATAACTTTTTAGGAAACTACTTGCACCTGAAACTAAGGTTGATGCATCACAGAAGGACTATAGTGACCAAGGGTCTGTGCTTGAGAGCTTACAAAGTGGACGGAAAACACTGGCCTGCAAACACACACATACACACACACCCCACAAATAGTGATGATGATTGTGGTGATGTATATGACTGGATAGTTAGCTATTATCTGTCACAGGTAGATACATTTCATGACAACCCATGTGAAAAAGCCAAGAAAATGGTCATACAAGTTCTGTATCTGAGTCAGTCCAGGACAAACAGCCATTCTTTTTATTTTTTTTTTTTGGAGAGTAGGTCTTGCTATGTTGCCCGAGGTAGTCCCAGTCCCACGGATGCAAGCGATCCCCAGCCTCAGCTTCCCAAGTAGCTGGGATTATAGGCACCTGCCACCACACCTGGATGCTTTTTCGCTATGTTGCTCAGGGTAGTCTCAAACCCATGAACTCAAGCAATCCCTGGCCTCTTTGCCTCCCAGCACTTGGATTACAGATGCATGCTACCACACCCGGCCAGTCATTCTTCTTAGTAGACTCAGAAAGGCTTCCTGAGAGTTCATCCTCTGCCATTACAGGGGCCAGACCAATGGATAAGCTCCCTGTAACTCCTGTAGGTGTCATTCCATGCTTAAATGCCTTCCATGGCTCACTGCTACTCAGGAAACAGCTCTCTGTATAGTCCAAAGTCCTCAATCATCCATCCACATCTTTCCAACATCACACTAGCATTACCCTTCATCACTACAATCTTTTCAGCAAAATACCAAAGCAGAATCAGTCATTTTCCCCTCATCCCAGATTAGCAGCCACTCTAGAACTAACAATTGAACTTGTCCACCCCCTGGCTCCACATTTAATTTCCAAGTCTACCTGTAACCCAGCAAGGGAAAATTAGCCCTTAAAGAGAGCTGACCCATGTTATATACCAGAGACTTATAACAGTATCCATTACTACCTTAAAAAATATAAATGCTGACTTCATACCACAGTGTGTTTCTCTTCCATTCCTCCTTACCCTGTGCTTTCTACCTTGAGACAGGATAGCTCAGCATGTAAGAGTTTAAGAAAGCACCAGCACTAACGCCCAGCTTCCCTACTCCCTGACAGAGTGACTGACCATGGCAAGTTACTCAATCTGACTGTGCCTCAGCTTTCTCACAAGGTTGTTGTGAGCATTAAACGCGTGAGTATGTCTGGGGAACCAGGTACAACACACAGCTCTAGAAAGCCGGCTGTCTTATCTGAGTTTAGCCTACCTTCATTGAAAAGCATCTTTGAGCTGGGCATGGTGGCACACACCTGTAATCCCAGCGATCTGGGAAGCTGAGACTGGGGATCACTTGAGCCCGTGGGTTCAAGACAACCCCAGGCAACACAGCAAGATCTAATCTCTAAAAAAATAAATAAATAAAAATAAAATAAAATAAAAAGGGAAAGTATCTTCAATATCTTAGGGCTTCCTTTTTAAATAAAATGTCACATTTTATTCCACCATATCTGCAAGTTTAAATGTAAATTTATTTTATTTCCTGTTTCCAGGTCAATGCCTAGCTGCTGAAAGTACTAACAGGAATACCTTTAGTCTTCACTGCACATGGTCCCTAGGTTCTTTGAAACTGACTTGAAGCAGAACAATCTGTAACAAAAGTAGGTCCATAAATAACATTTTTTCAACATCCAATGGGATTGTTTTTTCTTACCATTTTATCCCAAGGATATTGAATAAAAAGATAGAATTCAAGGAACTGCAGTACCTGTACCCCCAGAAGTATAGCCATGAGTTCTCTCTACCCCAGCTCCTCACCCCCAGGATGTCCTCCAGTTCTCCCATCTATGCCTTTGCCTCCTCGGATGCCCAGTCCAGTCCCAGGTTCCCTGGTCCCTTCCCGCCCCCTGCAACCTCACAGCTCTCCCTCTCTGTCAGTCCCACTCCTTGGCCTCTCACTCTCTGCTTTCTTAGGTGGCAGTTGACTTTGTACACAACCTGGGAGCATCAAATTCCTAAGCTACTTTACATCCCCACAGTGCTTAGCACTGCCTGGAGAGCCAAGTGGGTGCTCAGTGCGCTCATTGATTTTGTGCTTCTATAAAAGGCAGTGGGGCCTATGCCTTAATCTCACTGGAAAGGGTCACATAATATATCTTCTAAAGGGAAAGGAAAATACACATAAAAATCCTTTTAAAAAAATACTGAATGTGCCAAAACTAAACACCTGCACGGTAGGAGTTTCTCTTAGCAAGGTCTCTACATTATGAACGCTCCCCTGTTCTGCCTGGAGCATCATCAGATTAACAAGGACAAGCAGCACTGCTGTATTCATGGGCCACATCATGGGCTCAGCTTCTCCGGAGATCATTCATTTGGAGACTGTCAGGAACAACTTGCTTCCAACTTTCTGGAAAACCTATGAAGTCTAATTCAGTCGTGGACAAAGTCTCCTTTACTAAACCATTCACCTTAAGATTAACACTACAGAAAATATCCAGGTCAAGTTTTAACTGGAAAAAGATCAGTTCAGTCTATCACATCAAATTGTCATCATCCAACTGACTACCTTTATTCATCCTACAAGACCCCAGGGACATATATATATATATATCATTTTCCTGGATAAGGATCCTGTGTTCAATTAGCTTGTCTCATATCCCCCACAGCCCACCCACTTCCCAGTAATTTTCTGAAGTGACCTATGTTTGCAAAACCTTCTAAGCTCTCTAAGCAATGTGTGACTTGGTCTAGTAAGCACAGTAGAATGTCTCCAGTCAGATCCTTTAATTTTCCGTCAAGGCTCTCTCTCCTGGTCTTAATAAACACTACACCTCTGCATTTCAAAAGCTCAGAAAGCAAGAAATTGACCTAAGTGACCCCAAAACAACTCAAATAGTGTGAAGGGTATGACTCAATGTTCCTATCAATACTATCATATCCAACAATGCTATCAATTCTGACTTAGATGACACTGAGATGAGATGTTAGTATCTGTTAGACTCCAGACTAATGATGAATGGCAAGTTGATTTCACTGCAGCGGAAAAGTCAGGTATGAGTAAATTTGGCCAGCGGACCCTACCTGTGCATGTCTTCTTGTCTTCATTCAGCATGTAACCCTCATAGCACTCGCAGTGATAGGCCCCCGCTCGGTCCTGCACACACAAGTGCTGGCAGCCATGTGTCCCAGCAGCACACTGATCTTCAGCTGCCAAAGTTCAGGAGAAAAGAAGTTAACAGTGGCAAAGTTATTACTACAAAATGAAAAGTTTATGTGCCATTAGGACTTCATAATATTTTCTAGAAACCATTCAAAGTCATCAGGATGATTTTTTCTTACCAAAATTTAGTTGGATTCAGTAAAATCCTCACACACAATAACAACATTTCTCCTTTCCCCAATTGCTTTTCAAAACCATCTGAACTGAGTTTTGATAATCTGTGTATCTCATAAATACCTTCTCATTCTATTTAGAATGACTGTGCTTAGATCAGATTCAAGGAATGCTAATTGTCATATGACTAGTTATATTAGACTCAGAAAAACACAGAATAAGAGTTTGAAGAAATTGTACATTAACCTTCTCCTGTTAGACATGAGGAACCTGAATCCAAAAGACTCAACTGACTCAGAGCTACATCTGAACTCAAGACCCGAAAGTTCACTTACTGCACTTTTTTCAGTACCTTCATGATACATTTAAACTGCTTGTTTTTTTAAATATTATTTATGTTGCTCTTTAGATCACAACCTCTGTAAGTGGTTTTTGGGATACCTCCCCCTTCCTCCTCCCTCTGGTGCCCCTTCCATTCTCTCAAACCACACTCTTTGTTGTTTGCTTATTGTACTAAGTCCATTAGTCTCTTTCTTTCCTGTGGCAGTGTATCTTTACTGAGTGAGAGAGTGTGTTGTTGGAACCAAGTGAACCTTGCTGGTAGGTTTTCAGTCTTAAGTTTGTGTTGGCAGCCAGTCTGTATTCATTTGTGATCTGCCCATGCTTTCTTGCTTAAACTGCTTGTTTTTAATAAATAAAATTGATAAACCCCTTTCTTTTCAGAGTTCACAAAGAAGAGTAAAAACCCAAATAAACAGGATCACAAGTGAAAGAGGAGAAAATACAACAGACACAGTAGAAATCCAAAGGATAATCAGAGATTACTATGAACATCTGTATGCGAACAAATACAACAACCTAGATGAGATGGACAGGTTCCTAGAAAAAGTACAGCTCCCCAAAATTGAATAAAAAGGAAAGAGAACTAAACAGACCAATCACAAGCAGCAAAATTGAAGCAGTTATCAAAGCTCTCCCAGGACAGGAGATGGGACAGCTTCACAAATGAATTCTACCGGACATTCAAAGATGAAATAATGCCTGTATTGCTAAAACTTTTCCCAAAAATGGAGAAAGAAGGGAAACTACCAAGCACATTCTACAAAGTAAACATCACGCTCATACCAAAACCAAATAAAGACAGCACTAAGAAAGAAAACTATAGACCAATTTCCCTAATGATCACAGACACAAAAATTTTAAACAAAAATCCTAGCAAACCGAATTCAATGATGCATAAAAAGCATTATCCACCATGACCAAGTGGGATTTATCCCAGGGGCACAGGGATGGTTTAACATCTGGAAATCAATAAACATATTCTACCACATCAACAAGGAGAAAACCAAAAACCATATGATCATATCAATAGATGCAGAGAAAGCATTTGATAAAGTCCAACACCCAGTCATGATAAAAGCTCTTGAAAAATTGGGGATGAAAAGAACATACCTCAACATAATAAAAGCCATTTATGACAAACTTACAAGAAACACCACCCTAAATGGAGAAAACTAAAACCATTTCAATTAAGATCTGGAACCAGGTAAGGATGCCCACTTTCTCCACTAGTTTTTAACGTCGTATTGGAAGTTCTAGCTCAGGCAATAAAGGCAAGAGAAAGACATCATCACCCATTTATGATAAAAGCTCTTGAAATTTTGGGGATAAAAGGAACATATCTCAACACAATAAAAGCCATCTATGACAAACCTATAGCAAAAACCATATTAAACAGGGAAAAACTAAAATCATTCCAAGTAAGATCTGGAACCAGGCAAGGATGCCCACTATCTCCACTACTTTTTAAATATTGTACTGGAAGTTCTAGCAAGGGCAATAAGACAAAAGAAAGACATAAAAGGACTACAAATAGGAAAAGAAGAACTGAAGCTCTTATTAGATGCAGATGACATGATTCTTTATGTAGAAAATCCAAAAAATCCACAGAAAAACTTCTTGAAACAATAAATCAGTTCAGAAAAGTAGCCACTTACAAAATCAACACATAGACGACAGTAGCTTTCCTATACACAAAAAGTCAAGCAGAAAAAGAAGAAACTAAAAATACCACCCCATTTACCATCGCACTGAAAAAAATAAAATACCGAGGATAAACCTAACAAAACACATGAAAGATCTATACAAAGAAAACTTCAAAATGCTGCTAAAAGAGATAGGAGAAGACATAAGGAAATGGAAAGATATTCCCTGCTCATGGACTGGAAGAATTAACATCATCAAAACGGCCGTCCTACCAAACGCAATCTACGATTCAATGTAATCCCTATAAAAATTCCAACAATATTCTTCAAAGATAGAACAAAAATTACTGAAATTAATATGGAATAACTAAAGACCTCAAATATCAAAAAGCCTCCTAGCCGGGCATGGTGGCACATGCCTGTAAGCTTCAGCTTGTGAAGAGGCTGGGACTAGGGATCACGGTTCGAGTCCCACTCAGGGCAACACAGCAAGACCTAGTCCCCCAAAATAGCTGGGTGTGTGGTGGTGTGCCCCTGTAATTCCAGCTACCTGGGAAGCTGAGGCTGGAGATTGGTTGAGTATGTGTTACCCCGGGCAACATGAGCCTGCAGTTCCACGGGCAAAAATAGTGAGACCTAGCCTCCAAAAAAAAAAAGAAGCCTCCTGGCCAAAAAAAGAAGGCTTAAATATTCCACACTTCAAGTTATACTGCAAAGCTATAATAATTAAAACAGCATGGTATTGGTCAACAACAGACAATCAGACCATTGGAACAGAATTGAGTGTCCTGAAATAAAACCACACATATATAGTCAACTAATCTTTGACAAAGAAGTGAAACAAATACAGCCTCTTCAATAAATGCTGCTGGGAAAATTGGACCAAGACAAGCAAAAAAATGGACCAAGACAACTCCTTCACACCATGTAAAAACACCAATTCAAAATGGATAAAAGACTTAGAGGTCAGACCTGAAACCATAAAATATATAGAAGAAAACTTGGGCAAAATCCTCCATGAATTACAACTCAGCAACCCCTTTCTGGACACATCTATAGATGGCAAAAAAATGAAGGAAAACAAACAGCTGGAACTACATCAAACTAAGAAGCTTCTGTACAGCTAAATAGACAACAGACAAAACAAAAAGAAGCCCAACCGAATAGGAAAAAATTTTTGCCCTCCACAAGAGTGATATGGGTTTAATAACAAAGATCCACAAGGAACTCACACAACTAAAAAAAAAAAAAAAAAACAAGAAGCCCAATCAAAAAATGGGGAGAAGAACTAAAAAGACACTTCTCCAAAGAGGAAATACAAATGGCCAACAGGCACATGAAAATATGTTCAGTGTCACTAGCAACAGGGAAATGAAAATCAAAACCACAATAAGATACCACCTTACACCAGTAACAATGGCCCACATTTTTTATTAAAAAAAAAAAAAGGGCAACAACAAGTGCTGACATGGATGTAGAGAGAAAGAAACACTCTTACACTGCTGGTGGGAATGTAAATGGGTGCAATCACTATGGAAAGCAGTGTGGAGGACCCTCAAACTAATGAAAATAGAACTACCATTTGACCCAGCAATCGCTCTTCTGGGAATCTACCCAAAGGAGACCTCAGTGTGGGTACAAAGGGATACCTGCACTTGGATGTTTATTGCAGCACTATTTATTAGAAACAGAAACAGAAATCATTCTAGCAGAAACGAGCCAGATAGAAAGGGACAGAAACCAAATGGTTTCACTAATATATGGTCAACCAAATGAAACTGCACAAGGGGAGAATGGGGACCAGCTGGAGCGGGTAGGAAAGGGAGGTGGTGGGTGACCCCCAGGGACTGAAATGATGTGAAATATATGTAAGTAAATAAATTTAAAAAAAAGAAACAGAAACAACCCAAATGTCCCAAAATAACGAATGAATGAATGAAAAAGATGTGGTATATATACACAATGGACTATTACTCATCAATTTAAAATGACAAATTTGATGAATTTATGATAACATGGGTGTACATAGAAGAAATCATATTAGCAGAAACAAGTCAAAATGGTTTTGACTTGAAACAAAACCAAATGGTTTCACTAATATATGTAACATAGAAAAAACAAAAGGTCAGGAAGAAAAGTCAAAACAAGCTAACGACCAAACTAAAGTACACCACTGGGGGGTGGGGGAAATCGAGTGGGAGTGGTCAGGGAATGGAGGTGGTGGGTGACCCCCAGGGAAATATATATTATTTATAAACTGCTTGTTTTTTAATTTTTAATTCTGCAATCATTTCAGGTTTATGAAAAAGGTGCTAAAAAGCATAAAACTCCTTACTCACCTACTTTACTCTGTTAACATCTTCTATAACCAGAGAAGAGCCATCAAACTGGGACATAAATGCTGATACAGAACCAGTCACTCAGCTGCAGGCCTTCCTAAACTGTGCCAGTCGTCCCAACACTAATATCCTTTTCTGGCCTGGGGTCCTAATGCAGGAAGGAGTCACCTTTCCTCATCACCTCCAATCTTGGACATTTCCTCAGGTTCCCTTTTTCTTTCATGATTTTGACACTTTTGGAAAGCTCTGGAAAATTACTTTGTGGCACGTTTCTCCATTGGGGTTCCTCTGATGTTTCCTTATGCTTCTATCTTTTTAGCATTTGTAAGCAAGAAAACTGTAAAAATGGTCTTGGTTCCCCAGGACAACACTGCAGGAGCTCACAGTCACAATTGTTGCTGGTGCCAGTGGCTTTGGTTGCCTGGTTAAAGTGACCTCCACAAGGCCTCTCTACTGTGTCATTATGGGTTTTCTCTTTGTGAGTAATAAGTGTCTTGTGGGGTTTACTTTTTAACTGACAAAATTGTATTTGACATCTGAAAGCACTGTTAGAACAGAGGAGGAAATGAACAGCACACTGACGTGGCCATGACACATGGGTGTGCCTGTGCTTTCCTCATAAGAAATGTGGCAGTCCAGGGTGGCAAGAGAAGAAAACAGGCTAAGTTAGCTATCATATGACCTGATTCCCAACACCCCCTCCCCTCCCCTAGCACTGGATAAGGAGGCAAGTAGCAAGTAAAGCCTCCTCCTCCACTTACCTGAACATGTCTTCTTGTCTTCATTCAAGGTATAACCTTCATAGCACTCACAATGATAGAAGCCAGTTCTGTCATTCACACAGATGTGTTCACATCCGTGGGTGTTCAGAGCACACTTATCAATCACTATCAAAGGATAACCAGGACACATGTGAACAGATGGAAAACATGGTAGTAATTACAGCCCCTGCCTCTGACACATACACAGAGCTACTGAGATGGGGATGGGGTAGGTGGACTGCCGAACTGCACTTTGGGAGCCAAGTCCCTGGTCTTCACCCCACAACATGGGTGAGTCTTCTCCCTCCCTTGGGTCTCATTTCATTATCTATCAAATGAGTCATTTGGTTAAATAATGCCAAAATTTTCTTCCTCCCAAAACTATTTTTCTAGCATTTAAAAAATGTCCCTAATCCCTATTCTTCATTGACTTCTATGAGTATTCATATGCCAGACAAATCAGGATCTCTCTAAACTGCCTACGGTCTCTAGTTTCCATGAGCACAGAGAGGAAAGGGTAGCTTTTAATTAATAAAACTTAATTATTTATTTACATAATTAATGATGCAATTGCATTTATTAAATAAAAATCAGGAGCTGTTTTAAATCCTTAAAGAACCAAGATTTTTGGCTCTCCTTCCTCACTAGTCCTTTCCCTCACTAATACTTTCCTCTACAAATGGAAAGAAGTACCGTATTAGACTGACTTATATGTTGTGTAATTTTTCTCCCTGTTCCTTCTCAAGGAAAATTGCTGATAAGCAAAAATGAACTAAACAGAAGCCTGTTGGGAGAAAAGCACAAGGCCAGCCCCAAACCTAGAGTGAGACCCCTGAGGTTCCAACCCCCAGTGCCTCACCTGAACACGTCTTCTTATCGGCATTCAGAGAGTATCCCAGGCTGCACTCACAGTGATGCCTGCCATCTCCATCACTGACACACACGTGCTGGCATTGGTGTGAGCCCAGCATACATGGGTCCACAGCTGTGAGAGGGGGTGACAATGGTCAGAGACTATACTTAAGAAGCACTTTTGGTACTGTCTCCTTTTTAAAAAAGACACTGTTCTCCCAGTTCCTTTCTGGTTCTAGCTTCCAACAACCATGATAAATATTGGCTATTTGCTTTCTGCTTCTAGCTTATTAGAAATACCATCCCTAGTTATCAAAAAAATACAACAACAGTAATTGGAAGAAATGCACACCCATGTGTATTGCAGAATGATACATTATATGAAAGCCAAAGTGCCCATTGGCAGATGAGTGGATAAAGGAGATGTGCTTCATAGACACACAAATGGAGTACTCCTCTGTTATTTAAAAGAGAACAAGAACATGAAATCTTGCCAGTTGCAATACCATGAATAGGTATTAAAATAATGAAACAAGTCAAAGTCAACCAACATGTGACTTCACTTTCATGTGAATCTAGAGAAAACAAACAGATGAACAAGATATAACAAATATAAGTTTTTAGACTATAAAACCAATTACTGATAGGAAGGGGAAGGATGTGACTAAGTTGGGTAAAGGGGTCAATTTTATGGTGAACTCAATGTAGTAGATTCACCATCATATGACCTGATCATATGAGTGAATGATATACTCACCTGAAACAATGTTATAATGTAATGTTACTTCAATTTAAAAAAAAGAAATTACACTCAAACTAGTCATGCTACTAGTTGTTGATTGGTCTTATTGTGGGCTTCCTCAAAAGAAAAAGGGAATTTTGAATTTGGAGCTGAAGCAACATGCACACTGCTGAGGTGACTTGATCTTTCATTCAGTTTATTCAACCTGCAAGTTTTCCTGCTGAAGCCAGGCTCTGGCTCCCAAGGGCCCTACAGTTTGTGTCTGAGTAGAATTCACATACAAGCAACCCTGCAAGCCTGGACTCTGCAGCCGCGTTACAGATTTGAACATGCTAGTGGTAGTGGGTTACATGGCCACCGCCTTCTGAACATGCGGTGTGGGTTCTTGAGCCCAAACACACAAGCGTGCAATTTCGGGGCCTCTGATAACCGCCAGGAGAATAATCTCATGCAGTATATGAACCAGGTGAAAAGGAAGAATAAAATCAATGAAATGATATTCACTGAACTGCACCTCCGTCTTTTAGCTCTGGAGTCATTTCTATCTTGGATTTTTTTTCCTAGTGGGATGCTTTGAAAGAAGAATCAATGAATTTAGTCATTTCTGAGAAACCAAGGAGGCCTGTTGGAGGAGGCTGGTGCTCCCAGGCAGGTAACCCAGCCTCACTGCTCTGGCAACAGGACAAGGCTAATATTTTCCCAAGCAGGGCCTTTTCAGGGAGTGATCTTTCCAGCTTGCTAACTGCAACAAGCTGCTCCTCAGTCTCTTTTCCATAGAGAGGACATTTTCCCCCAGAACAAGCAGGCCTTTTGTACCTGAAGGAAAAGAGTTCCACTCACCACTTGTTACTTTATGACCTCCCAGTCCCACCCTGGGTGCCAGCTCTCAGGTCCAGCTCAGCCGCAGCTCTGCGGCTCTATGGGAAAGCTCTCACCCACAGCACTGGGCGCCTTCCTGGGAGAAAGAAAGCCATTTTCTTTTGGGAAAATGACTGCCAAGTAGATGCCACCAAACTCAATGGCAGCCTTTGTAGGCCTAGTGTCCCAGGACAGGAAAGACAAGGGGACCCCGCCAGGTCTACCTGAAATGAGACCAAACTTTGCTCCCAACCAAGACTTCATCTCCCATTTCCTGACAAACTAGGGGTTTCTGAGTTTCAGTCCTTTGGATAAAAAGTCCCTTTGAAACTCATAATTGTAACTACTGATTCACTTGCTTGTCTTACCCCCACACCTACATTATCATGGTAGAAGGGACTACCTTTATCTTTGTATCATCTGTGACCAATAAGTATGGTGGATAAATAAACATGGAAGAGATTATATAGCAAAAGCTACCTACATTTCCAAATTCAGTTGAACTAGGAATGTATGTGCCCCTGCTAGAATCGTTCTGTAAAGGGCTTTCAAAGATGATATCCAGATGAGAGAGAAAGAGAGAAAGAACAAGAATAAAAAATAAAAGACAGAGAGAGGGCAGAAAGATAGTAGATACATGAAAATCAAAGGAAAATAAAAATAAATTGAAAATTTAAAAGTAGAGTATATATCCCACACATTCATAATTATGATCAGTGTGACTAATGATAACCCCAGTCTTGAATGGATTCACGTTCATGGCCTTAAGTAAGGATGCCAGTGTTTCCAGTGAAATCAGCACAATCATTTAGGTTCGAACCCCACCCTTAAGGAAGGAAGGAAGGAATAAGAGTACAGTAAGAGAAAGAGCTTTTTAAAAATCAGTTTCTTGCTGTCCCGGGAGGGAGCTAAAATCCCACTCTCCCAGTTCCTAACTCTGTCCCTCTGTAAGGGGGTAAAGCCTACCCTGAGGACCCTGAGAAGCAGGCTGCTCACCACCCTCACGGGGTCAGTCAACAGCACCAGCCGGCCTGCAGGTCCTGGATAGACAAAGGCAGCCACCAGTTCTGTCATGAGCAGAAAAGCTAAAGAAAGTATCTGGAAAAAATGTAGAGGTGGGAAAGGGGAAGAGAGAGTTTTCAGTTTTTTATCTTCTTTTTTTCCTGATGCCATCCGGGAACAGCAGGGTCATTTATCATGGCTATTTCCAGCTCCTCACATTTCTAATGCAAACATGAAGATTTTATGAGCAAACCAAGTTGCATATAAGGCAGCTCTATATTCCTAAACCAACAAAGTGTGTTTAAGTTGGTAAAAAAACATCCAAAAAGCATTACTTATATCTGAGTTTTCCATAAAATTTCCATCAAAAAAAAAAAAAAAAAAAAAGAAAAGAAAGAAATCTTTTTCTATAGAAACATGTGTCTGAACATAACATCCTCTCTGCTTAGAAGCCAGCTTACCACAAAAGGTTTCCTGGAATCTCGAGGAGAGTTTCTCAATGACCCCATAGGTCTCCACATAGAACACATGCTCTTCTAGGGGCTCGCTGGCCATCATGTTCAGGGAGAGCCGGTCTGCCCGGTCCACGCCCACGGCATAGAGCTCGATGCCAGAGGCCCGGGCCCGGGCCGCCACCTCATTCACTTGGTCCTGGGGCCTCCCATCCGTCACGATAATGGCCACCTTTGGGATGTTGGCACCAGGCCCCCGCGCTCCTGCCTCCACAGTGAAGGCTTCATCCATCGCTGTCTGGATGGCCAGGCCCGACATGGTACCAGTGGACAAGGGTGTGATTCTCGCCACGGCCTGTTTCAGAGACTGCTTGTCCAGGTGGGTCTGGAGGTGGAACTCGATCTTCACAGTGCTGGCATAGTTCACCACTGCCACCCGGGTGGCTGTCTCCCCAATGTCCAGTGTGTCAATGATCCGGGAGACAAAGGTTTTTACCTTGGTGAACTCCAAGGGCCGGACACTGCGAGAACTGTCAATGATGAACACCAAGTCCAAGGGCCTGCTCTTGCAAACACCTGCAAAAGAGCATGGGGAACAGAGATGACAAAGTAGTGGTCACACCCCAATCAGAAATGAGGTGAGCCTCACGCCAGAGAGTGCGAGGGCTGGAGGTCAGGCAGGCAGCACCCTGGCCCTGAACACCCCACTTTCTGGAACACCCCACCTCCAAGAGCAACCTCCCTTTGGATGTGAAAGGACACAGACCCTCAGAATCCCAGAGGTGTGATATCTCCCCAAACATCTCACCTCTAGGCCAAGCCTTAAAATTTCACTTAGAGCTTCATTCCTCTGCTTTAAGTTTTGTACCCAAGATTCGTCTTGACTCCTGAGAATGAAAGAACTCCAGACCATTTTTAGGCACTACAGACATTGAGGTGATGGAACAAAGTGTTCCTGATCAGGTGAAAGGTAAGCTCTGGGCCTCCTCACAGGCCCTCAGGCAGCAGCAGCATCTGAGGGTGGCAGACTAGGGCACTGTTGGGGCTGCCTCTACTTCCAAGGCAGTGAGAGCTGCTCCAGACAGGCTCTATTTCTCCTCCACCTGCTTATCCACTCACATTTAGTGAACCCTGGGGCCCAACAGCCTTGAACTAATTGAAAACAGAATTAAGAATGCAATGTAACCTGATAGGTGTTTCTCATACTTCAACTTCACAAGTGCGTCTTGTTTTGAGAAGCAGAGATTGTGACTGGAATCCTTTATCCTTTGGTTCCCCCCACCCCAAAATCCCTTAGTCACCTCTCTTTAATTCTTTCCTTCACTAAATATTTTTTGAGGTCCTACCACTTGGTAAGTCCTGGGCTGCCTAACTAAGCACATGTCCCAGATTCCTTGCCTTGAAGAAATCTGGGTCTTTCCTACACAAAGTACCTGGCAGGCTGTAGTCACATAATATATTTTTATTTCCATCTCCTCTTTCTTATATTCACCCACCCCCCCTCACCTCCCAGTCTTTTCTACTCTCCTCTCTTCTAGTCACTAAAACCAAGTCCAAAGGTCAAGAATGTCTAAGAGAGAAGCCTGCTACTAAATTTCTTTTTCAAGCCAACTTTCCTTCTCTAGACACACACACACACACACACACACACACACACACACCCCATACCCCTAATGTCCCAAGTAGAATGAGGTCTTTGGACCTGAGGGGTCAATCACAGCCCACCCCTTTCCTGATCGCAGGCTGGAGCTGAACTACCCCAGGAAGTCAATCCACTCATGAGTAGGAAAAAGATAAATGCAGAAGAAATTCCTAGGCTCAGCAGTTTATGACAGAAGATGTCTTTTCTGGAACAGGATATATCTGCACATAGTATTCTTTAAAAAAATGAAAATTAGCTTCTGCTGTTGGCTGGAGGTATTTAGTCCTGAAAATAAACAATCTCCAACTTTTATCAGACTTTCAACAATTTCAGTTTTGGAGATGACATGGTATTTTTATACCCATTTGACAGGCAAGAAACCTGAGGCTCCAGGAAAGACCACACCCAGGTTGGCTTTAGCCCAACCTTCCAACCCAAATGGGCTTTTCACTGCCTTGTTGCCTCTCTCTCTGAGGCAACATTTTCCACCACAAACATCAACATTATCTCATGTGCCTGGTCAGCACACTGGTTGACTTTGTGCCATCAGCCTAAAATAGGCAGTATGTCATGTATTTAGCTAAGTCAAAAGGAATTAAAAAAAACTGCAGAATTTCACCTCATGCCTTGATTATTGTGTCTTAGGAGCAAGGAAGAAGCACATTGAAGATCCTTCTTGGAGCTGGATCTAGATATTTTGTATAATTGGAGTAAACAGAAAAACACATGATGTTATGAACCTGAACCTGAAAATGTCTTTGCTGTCACACAGTGGTGTCCTTACTAGTTCAAGATTATGTTGTTCCAAGAAATGCCCCTAACTCCTTCCTTCTCCACTGTGTTTTTCACCTGAAATCATCTAGGGTAAGTTACAGGGGTATGGTGGGTAGACCAACACCACCCCAAAGATGTCCATGTCCTGTTCCCTGGAATTTGTTCCTTTACATGGCAAGAGACTTTGCAGGTGCATCAAGATGGTAGCAAGCTACCCTGGAGTACACAGTGGACACGGTGTAATTACAAAAGCTGATAAAAAGAAGAGGGTGGTAGAAGAGGAAACTTGGATGGTGATGCACAGGGACTCCACCTGTCTTGGGGGCATCTGAATGTGCATGGAAAGATTCTGAGCAGCCTCCACAAACTGAAATTGATGGGGAAATGATTTCCACCTGTCTGTCCAGAATGCAGATCTGCTGACACCTTCATTTTCCCAGTGATGCTATGCCAGGCTTCTGAGCTACAGAGCTCTTTGATAATGTGTGTGTGTGTGTGTGTGTGTGTGTGTGTGTGTGTGTGTGTGTGTGTGGTTTTTAAACCACTGCTATTGTGGCAATTTATTATGGCAGGAAATGGAAAACCAATCCAGGGGCTACCTTGGGTGGCAGGAAACTCTGTGAGCTTCTGCGATTTTCTGATTTCAACCCCTCAGCAACATTAGTCATCAGTTTCAAAGTTCATTCCCCTTTACTAGAAAGCAGCACTTCAAATCTCAGATGAAAGTTTCTGAGTTTCCTAAAATGATTCTATGCTCACAATAGTGACAATTTCTGATAGTGCTGCTAAAAAGTAAAGACCTTAGCTAGTCTTAGCAATCTCTAGTGGCAAAGAGGAGGGAATTTGGAGAGGGATAGAGGTGTGGTATTTATTAATGGAGTCATCATTGTTGATTGGCACTCCAGTTAATGAAAGACCAGTTTTGTTTAGGAGGAAATGGCCACCATAAGCAGAATCTCCCCATCCTCTCCCAGTACCATCCCCAAAGGAAGGCAGGTCAGGACTGGAGATAACATTAATTTCTAGAAGGAAGTCTCCCCCCAACAACCATCTCAATTTAGCCCTTGAGAACTCCAACATTTCCTGGTTGGTGACAATGCCGCTGCCATTTCAAACCCAGGCACTGGGGCTGGTTCCAGAAAGAGTTTCCTGTGCTGCTTCTCCACATTGTCCAGAAACAGCAAGAGGGATCAACACCACAAATCAACCTGGAGCAGCATTAACCACAGGTAGAAGAGATTCAGCACCTAAAAATGGCTTGGCTTGGTGCCGCTTCTCTTTAGCAAGACTAAAGCTGTACTTTGGGTAATGGAGCTAGAATTGTACGTAAATATGATCTGAGTGTCAGAGTCCTGTGTTTTATTTGGCTGGGTGCCTTCACTTTGGAGAACCTCAGTTTCCCCAGATGTATTGATGAGGGTGGTGTCATCTCCCAGCTCTGCTACACTGACGCAAATTCTAGTTGACAGAGGCAGATCCAGGGTTGGGGGAAGGGGGGTGAGCAGCAAAAGAGTCTCAAGCTGGGGGGATAGGGAATTTCCAAAAAGGGCGCATTCAGCTGAAAGGACAGGTAGCGACAGAGACAGATTTGGGAGACAGTCGTTGGCGTTTGAGCTTCAGGAGAATCAAATTCTAGCCCTCAGGATGAATGGCCCTATGTATCTCCCAGACTTCTCCAGGTCTCAGTTCTCCCCAACAGACCTCACCTGGAAGGATGCTTTGACCTGACCCCACAGTCTGGTTCCGACTGGGAAGGGGGAAAAACGTCCGCCGGATGTTCGTCCTTCTCCTTGGACGATCCGGCCCCTCGCCCACCTATCCATGCCTCCCGACTGGCCCTCCAGCCGCCGGCCCGTCCTCCCTCACGGCCTGCGGGGTCCCTCTCCTGCCGCCGCCGCCCTGCCTACCTGTGCCGCGGGCCCCTCCCGGCTGGCCGGCCCCGGAATAGGGCTCGCTGATGGGGGCGGCATGAGCAGGACGGCGCCCGGGGCTGCCGGCCGGGCCGCGGGTCCCCCACCTCCGGACGTTAGGCTGGGCCAGAGGGCTGGGGGCGGCGGGGGGCGGCAGCAGCAGCGGCCAGAGCAGCAGCAGGAGTCCCGGGAGGTGGCGCAGCATGGTCACGGGTGTCCGTGGGTCGCAAGCGGGTGCCGAGCGCCCCGGCGGCAGATTTAAAGGTCCCGCGGCCGCGGGCCCCGCCCTCTGGGAGGTGGGAGACGGGGGACCCCGCCCCGGACCAACAAGGAGCCTTGTCCGCGCATTCCGGCGGCAGCGCGGAATGTCTGGGGCGAGCGGGCCAGCGGCGCGGTCCTGGACCCCGCCCTCCCTGCCCGCTGCGGCTCCGGCCCCTGGGTGGGCACGGCCGGGTGCCCCCGGCCGCGCTCGGCTTCTCCAGCACGTCGGCGATGGCCTGTAAGCCTCCCTTCTCCCTCCTACCCCAGCCTACCGGGTCTAAGGCCAGGGCAAGGCACACGTGCCTGGTCCCCAGAGTCCCTGTTGGGGTCACCGCCCCCTCCCCCCCGGGTCGCGCCTTCCCCACTCCACCCAGGTCTGCTGGCCTCCAGGTTTTAGTCCGCTCCTCACACCACATTCTTTGCTCCAGCCAAGTCCCAAAGTTTTGCTGCGGGCTTTGGGTTAAAAAAAAAAAAAATCCTCAGCGTCTTCTAGCCTGAACAGAAGTGCTTTCATCCCAGATTCAAACATCCATAAACATGTGAACTTACATTACTGGGAATAGAAAGTCAAACATGCTTCCCCAGAGAGCCCCCTGTGCGCTGGAGGGACAGCCTGAACCCGCAGAGGCTTAAAAGGCTCTCCCTATATTCCATTTCCTCCCTACATCCCAGAAGAGCCAGGGCAGCACTGAACTGGAGGCTGCCCAGGGACCCTCCAGGAACTCCGGGTTCCCTGGGGGGGGGGGAAAGTGATAAAATGCACCCACCTTGAGGAACCTGGAGCGTTCAGGGAACAGGCCAGCTCTGCCTGAAAAGAAGGCTTCTAGGAACAGGTGATTTTTGAACAGGTGACTTTGGAGCTACATCTAAAAAACATGATGAGGGTGGGGCACGGTGGCTCGTGCCTGTAAGCTTCAGCCTATGAAGCGGCCGGGGCTAGGGATCGCGGTTCAAGTCCCGCCTGGGGCCCGTAGCGAGACCTAGTTCCAAAAAAATAGCTGGGCGTGGTGGTGCGCACCTGTAATCCCAGCTACCTGGGAAGCTGAGGCTGGAGATTGCTTGAGTCCGTGGTACCCCGGGCAATGAGAGCCTGTGGTTGCACGGGCAAAAATAGCGAGACCTAGTCTGAATGAATGAATGAATGAACGAACGAACGAACGAACGAACGAACGAACGAACGAACGAACGAACGAACGAACGAACGAACGAACGAACGAACGAACGAACGAACGAACGAACGAACGAACCACACCATGATGAACTTGAGTTCCAACAGACCTTATCACATAAGGTCTTGTAAGCAACAGCCCTTTGTCATCCAGCTTTCACACTGTAAGCTTAAAATCACTTCTATCCTTAAACCTTGCAACTTCACTTTCAGTAAAATTCATACACCTTTTTGTAACCAACAAGGCTCCTTGGGATTCCACTGCCTCCTCCTCTGTGTGCACTGCTGCATCTAGAACTCTCATTGTTCATGCACTAGCCCTACCCTGGCCTCAGAGTGAATACTTATTCCCATCTTGTTCCCTTGGCATGTGGTCTCCCCACCTTTCTTCCCACCACCCCAGCCCACTCATCCCTCTCTCATCACCTTAGAGTAAAGTGGGTTACTCAGAAACTTTCTCACCCCTTGTGATTTCACAAAATCAACACAGTCCTTCATATCAGTGGGAGCGATTCCTTAGAGCAGTCATAGTCACACGAGGGAAATGTCTCTCAATTCTCTATGAGAATTTACCAATTTAGAAGAATCTTAGAAGCCAGAATTTTATGATAGTGGGAAAAAGACACTAAGGAATTTGAAAGAAACTATGCCAAGGAAGAGGGATCACTAAACAGTGTTTGCCCCCTCTCTTGGACTGCTGTCATTGGTCAGTTCTTTTTGGAAAATCTGGAAAGCAAAAAATGAATGCTTTTGTTAAATTTTGAGACTTCCATATCCAGAGCCAGCATGTCTCCTGACAGAATTTAGCAATGTTTCTTACTTGCTTCCCTGCATCTCTTGCACCTAGACTACATGCAAGTGAGCCAGACCATGTAGCAGTCCCACCTCAGTGTCCTTTCCCAGTCGCTAGTGGTGTGGGAGCAGCAGTCACTCTGCAGACTTCCAAGCTGCCATAGAAAAGTTCAACAGGGTGCCAGCACCCACTGAGAAAGCAGTGTGAGTGATATTGTCTCAGGTTGACAGCAGTGTCCATAAGTGTCCTCTTGAGCAGGACTGTGGGTCCATATGGGGTTTCCAGGCTTGACGCTTACACCCTTTTATTATACGAGCTACTTGATCAGGGCTGCATGTGGATCATGTACCTACACAAACAGTCACCACATATTTATTTTAACAATCGGAAGTCAGTTTTAGTAATGGCCATGAAGTATCCTGAGGAATGGGTGGCTTTGTCATTTACCCTTTGAGTAAGTAGTGGGATTGATAGTGCCCTTAATTTATCTTTTTCTGCTGGAATGGGTTCTGCTATTTGCATCAAAAAGTTCACTTCAATGTTATTTTTTTTCCCTGAATGCCATGAAGGGGCATTATATCAAAAAGTTCAAAATAAATCAAACAGGCTAAGGAATACATTGTGGGAGAATTCTGTGAAAATTAACTTTCTTGGCCGGGCACGGTGGCTCGTGCTTCTAAGCTTCAGCCTATGAAGTGGCCAGGGCTACTTCATAGGGATCGCGGTTCGAATCCTGCCTGGGGCCCGTAGCAAGACCTAGTTCCAAAAAAATAGCTGGGTGTGGTGGTGTGCACCTGTAATCCCAGCTACCTGGGAAGCTGAGGCTGGAGATTGCTTGACTCTGTGGTACCCAGGGCAACGAGAGCCTGGGGTTCCATGGGCAAAAATAGTGAGACCTAGTCTCAAAAAAAAAAAAAAAATTAACTTTCTTAATTTTTTTAAATATAATTTTTAAAAGACTACTTTTTCATTAATTAAATCTGCGTAAGTTATGTTTGGTAGCTGGCAACCCCATCAGCCAAGCCTGTTTCTAGCCTATTGTCTTTCATAGCCTGGCAACAGCTACTCTCCACTTCTCCTTTATTCTGACCCCCAGACTCAAGGGGCAGCCCCCACCTAGGAGATGCTGGTCTTGTGGCAAAGGAAGGAAACAGGAGGAGGCAGGAGAGTATGGGACCTTCCCACTTCTGCAGGAAGAGACCTGCATATCAGTTCCACTCCTGGGTATTATTGGTCAAAGTAGTGGCAATGAGGGCAGAGCAAGTCTTGGGAACTGTAATATAATCTAGCAGCTTCTTCATCCAGGTTTTTATAACGGTCAGGATGGGGGAATCCCTGAGGTCCCCTCTCTTGATTCAGTCATTTTTGGGCCCTAGACCCAGGTGAACCCCTCATCAAGAGGTCCCTCACTTTGGCTGATCTAATCTCAACCACATTCTAGTAGTTTCTCAGCTTCTTAGGTAGAGAGCCTCAGAGAACCCACTACTGGGTTTTTGCTACTGAGCCCTGAAGCCTTGGTGGGGGGCAGTGTGGAAGGGGTGGCATAGGCCCTCAGTTCATGCCCCTGGGAGATGTGCCTAAGGGTCTCTCTTACAGTTCCACAGTTCAGCCCTTCTTCCTGTTAGCTGTGCATGGCTGCCCAGCTCCAAAGGGAAGGGCATGGTGTCAGGTTAGGGCCAAGGGATATTTTTCTCCAGCTCCTGGACTTACTGATTCATGATTGAAACATCCAGTCTTGCAATTCACATACTCCTAGGGTGAGTCCTTGGGACTCTGAGCAGGAAACCAGAGGCTTGTGCACACACATCTCAACACAGAGGTTCTGCTGGACTGTGCACTGGTGTCTCCAAGGAGCTTTCTGGGCCCTCACTCCAGATATTCTGAATCAAGTGGTTCTGGGCTGGACCTAGATAGAGGCTGCTTGGAAACAGCTGCCATGTTGAGGGACCCTAGGGTGCTTAGGAATCTGGTCCTATGGTCTTATAAACAGGCCTGGGTGGGGTCCACATCAAGAGCAGTTCCAAGAAATGGACCCCCAGCATGGAGGGTGCCTGATGGGGGCCCTTTCCCTATAGAAAATGGAGCTGGCTCTGGGGTCATGGGCCACTCAGGCCGCCCGCCCTTCTCTCCACCACACGTGTCAAAAACAGTCACCTATGATCTGGGCCACTAAATGCAAAAGGCAATAGCCAAGTTGCCAACCCCACCTGAGTGCCCACTGACAGATGAGTGATAAAGATGTGGTACATACACACAGTGGAATACTAGTCAGCTGTTTATTAAAAAAAAATGCAGTGAAATCTTACCTGGAGCTGGAGGGATTTTTGTTAAGCAAAATAAGTCATAAGAAGAAAGACAAACACCAAACCATTTCTTCTTCATATAAGAGAACAATAACCAAAAATAAAACACAAAATCTAACCAAACACACTCTCAGATTCTGAAAACTGAACTGAAATAACCAGAGTGGAGAAGGGAGGGCCTAGGGAGAGGATACCCTGGGACTATGGTGGAGGGTTATTGGGTTTTGATGGTAGGTGCAGTACGGTAACATACAGACCTGAAAAGGTATGAACGTGGGCTCCTGAAATGCAGTGTTGCAAAGCAATATTACCTCAATTTAAAGAACAAAGACTAATCAAAATATCAACAGATTGTATCTAAAAATAGGGTCACTGAAAATGAATTAAGAAACAGGAGGAAAGGTAAAATATTTTCAGATATAGAAAACCTAAAAATATTCATTGCAGCAGAACCACACTGAAAAACTACCAAAAGACATCCTCTGGAGAACAAAATGGTAACGGGTTGTAAATGTGGGAAAGCAGACCAGTAAGAATGGGGACAAAATGGGGACATTTCTAGGTTTCTAAGCTATTTTTCTCAAAGGCACTTAACTACATAACCAACCTCAGTGCCTTGAGGGTCAAAGCAAAAGGAACCCAGTCAGTCCTCATCTGGAGTGAGGTATCAACTAATGCCCTTAGATGGGTGAGAGGGCCAGGAATATAAACCAGGTTTCCCAATGCCTGCTCCAAATTTTTAGCTACTAAACTGAATGATGACAAAGTTCCTTTCTAACAGACCAGAAAACAGTGACTCTTTTTCTGGTTTCCAGGTCAAATACTTTCCTACTCTCCCTTCCATCCTTTCCCCTGCTCACACCCCTTTCCTGGTAAAATCTGCACAGGGCTTCCTTGTCACCAGCTCCCCCACTTTTGCTACCTTACTTGATCCTAAGAGCAAGCCCAGGCCATGTAAACCAGAGGGTCACATCTGCTGCTGCAGAGCTGAAGCTCAGATCCCAGTCAGGGTTCCAGCATGAGGAAAACCAGCTCAGTGAGTTAGGTACTGAACTCAGTCTTTTGACTCTAGACCTAGTGCAGATAAGATGGTCCTGAACTCCATCTCATCTGGCAACATACACCTGCCCTGTAAATTGTTTTTTGTATGTAAGTCCGTGGCTCTTGTGGGAAAACAAAGCAACATCAGAAAAGCCATGGTTCAAGTTTCTCTTTCACTCAACTTTGGGGCTTATTTATAGCAGATTTCTTCCTTGAAAACAAAAGGAGTCCTGAAAATGGCACATCTATCATTTGCCTCCAGGAAACAGTGAAGCAATTAGAACAAATTAACTTCCCTGATGCCTATGAACAAACATCAATGTATCATCTGATAGAAGAAACTGGATAATTTATCAGCAATTAGTCCCCTGGGTGCAACTTGCAGGAATCCTCAATGTTGCCATTGTATTCCCAACGTTCTGTTGACAATCAATTTATATGGTAAATAATCTATTAGCAATATAAAATTTGTGGAGGCAAATTCTTTGATTCAGTAACATTTACCAGCCCACACCCAGCTTTGTGTGGGTCACTGTGCTATGTGCTGAAGATGGGGAAAAAAGAGAATTTCTCAACTCTAGACTTCACTATGAGACATGCAACAGATCCTGAGCTGTAATCAAGGTGGGGCACTACGTGCTGGATGGAGGGAAAGGAGACCAGTTCTTCTTTAAAGCTGAGTCTGTGTATAAGACAGAGAACATGGTCAATTGGCAGCATTTTGCCCAATTAAACTTTTCAGTGATATTTTAAAAAACATCTGTGTATTGATTACTTACTTCATGTGTTATATACGCACCATCTTCATTTTAAGACCTTATTGTGCAAATTAAAGTTCACAGACGTTAAGAAACTGGACTGGGCTCACATGACTAAGGTTTAAAAGCAAATCTGTCTGAATCCAGGATCTGATTTCTCAACAACCCACGTATATAACCTGTCTATAGTACCTGTTGACTTTCTGCTATGCCAGGCACTGTGGTAGGGTCTGCACAGGAATTATATCATTAATTATGTGTAACCCTGAGGATCCATTTCTAATTACCAGAGTCTTTTTCCAATGAACAAACACTCAGAGGAGTGGTGCAGGCCATTTCGGGCATCTCACCTGTTTAGAGCCTATCTAGGAAGTGCTCACCTCCCAACCTGCTCCTTGCTTCTCCCTCTCCACTCCAGTTCACTGCTCTTCAAACACACCAAGCTCGCTCCTGTGGTTCCTCTGCAGGGATGTCCTTCCTCCCTTACTCTTAAGATCTGTCTTTACTAGTCTCTGTAACCCTTCTTGAGCTTTAAACTGCATCCTCTCATCACTCCTCATCTCACACTCCCTTTGCCCTCTTTTCTCCAAGCTTTGTAACTTAGTCTAAGATATATCCTGATTATCTGTCTGCACTAAAGTAAGAGCAGATAAATTTTTTGTTCTACCCATCACTTACATCTTCTGTGCCTGGAACAAATTAAATCCCGAAAACGGACTGACTGAACTTCTGCTCGACTACACAAGAGGATGTAGGATTGTACCCAGCTAACACATAACTCTTCCCACTACACCAAATATGCTCATCATGCCAGTGAGAATATGTTCTGTGAGCGCAATTTGAGAAACAAAGGCCTAACTGCCATCTGAAGCTATTGAAGAGGCATTGTAAGTATTTGGAACTTAGAACTTTGCAGTCATACTCATGGTGGTAAATAAAAGTTGAGGGAGTGAAGTCAGAGGGGCACAACTAGAGCACAGAGTGGTATGGACAAGATAGATGTTTGTGACATTATCAGAGAAAACTGAATAGACGAAAACGATGGGCAAATTTCAAATGTTCTAAAAGTCAAGAGACTCTGGATCATGAACAGGGTCAAATGATAAAACTAGTTATCATCAGCATATCGTGAGCCATTTCTGTGGGAAGTTATATTCAGGAGTTAGAATGGTGAAATCTCTGAGCTACTCACTTAAAGAAAAAACATGGTTTAAACATACTTACTAGAAAATTTTACTGTCATTTGACAATATTAACTAGTAGGAGTTAGAGGGTGGGGAACTACCTTCTAAGAAGTAACTGGGATCTGGGATCAACACATTGTGATTCTTTTCTGAAATCCAAGGCCTGTATTCTCTTCCAAGAGTGCAACTGCTCTGAAGTAATCAGATAGAGATCACGAAGATGCATCATGTTCACCCCAGAGGAGGACCAATGCTCAAACATGCCCACTGGGCTTCACTGAGTCATAGACACAGTCTCTGGAGAAAATTCTGTGAGGTCTATAAACTAACTGACTTCTGCTTTCTCTCTAGCTCCCCTTGGAAGGTCAATCTGATAGGGGGCACTACCCCCCCCCCCCATTGTCCCCTGTTTAAGATTGCAGATTTCAAGGACAGATATGCTAAAATGTGAGAATGACATTAATTAGAATTTCCTTTCAGAAAGATGCAAGGGGAAGAAGTGAAATGGTTCAGGTGTGGTTCCTGGAAGGCGGGAAATCAGAGTATATAAAGGGTGTGGACACAAAGAGAGGGATTCCAATATGGAGATCTGATAGAGATTCAATGGAGAGATTGGGATCGGCCATTTTGTAGGGTAAGGATGTGAGCCATGTGGACTTGGCCATGTGGCCAAAGGCCTGGGGACCTGCAGCCTTTGGCTGGCCCAGACTGGCAGCATGTGTGCTGAATGCAGTTAAGGAGTTTGCAGATTTGAACTCCATGTTGGAGTTTGTTTTGTTGAGTATGACTTGTGTCTGGAAGAGGCCGTGCAAAAGTTAGGCCTGAAAAGAAAGTGAACTTAGCTGGGTCTGGTACCATGAAGTTCCTTTAACAACCTGGAGGACAAGAAGAAGACGGTATGGAGGAGCTGAAGCACGCCAAAGGAGCGTGCCAAAGAAAGAGGTCTTCAAACACGTGGAGAGGAACTCTGACTGGCTGACATTGGTGAGATGATCAGGACTGAGAGACTGAGGATTTCTGGACAATGTAGGGAAAGTGATAGGGTATGCTACCCCCCCACCCCCACCCCCCACACACATTGTCTCCTGTTTTAAGATTGCAGATTTCAAGGACAGGTATGCTAAAATGTGATAATGATCTTAGTTGGGATTTCCCTTCAGGGAGATGTAGGAGGGAGGAAGAAGTGAAATGTTCCAGGTGTGGTTCCTGGAAGGTGGGAAATCAGGATATATAAAGGATGTGGAGACAAAAATTGGGATTCCAATATGGAAATCGGATCCAATATGAAGGTCAGATAGATTCATGGAAGACAGTGGTTTGGTTTCAGCCATTTTGTAAGATGGCAAAGTGAACTATGTGAGCTTGGTCTTGTGGCCACCGGGGGCCTGCAACCCTTGGCTGACCTGGGCTAGCAGCATGTGTGCTAACGTCAGTTAAGAAGTTTGCAGATTTGAATTCCGTGTTGGAGTTTGTTATGCTGAGTTTAACTTGTGTCTGGAAGAGGCCGCGCAAAAGTCAGGCCTGAAAAGAAAGTGAACTTTGCTGGTCCGGCACCATGGAGTTCCTGCTACCTGGAAGACAAGGAAGACCAAGCCAAGGGAGCAGTCAAAGTGATAGGGTGTGCCCCCCCCCCATTGTCTCCTGTTTAAGATTGCAGATTTCAAGGACAGGTAAAGTTAAAATGGGGGAATGACCTTAGCTGGAATTTCTCTTTAGGGGGATGCAGGGAGAAGAAAGAAGTGAAATAGTTTAGGTGAAACAGATTTCCTGGAAGGCGGGAAATCAGCGTATATAAAGGGTGTGCAAATAAAGAGAAGGAATGGGATGCAGATTTAAATATGGAAACTGGATAGAGAGAGAGGTTTAGTAGAGGAGAGATGGGAATTGGCCATCTTGTAAAGATGTGAGCCATGTGAGCTTGGCCATGTGGCCACCGAGGGCCTGCAACAACCCTCGGCTGGCCCAGGCTGGCAGCATGTGTGCTAAAAGCAGTTAAGGAGTTTGCAGATTTAAACTCCGTGTTAGAGTTTGCTTTGCTGAGTTTGATTTGTGTTCGAAAAAGGCCGTGCAAAAGTTAGGCCTGAGAAGAAAGTGAACTTTGCTGGTTTAGCACCATGGAGTTCCTGCTACCTGAAGGTGACAAGGAGAAGACAGCGTGGAAGACAAAGAGGAGCATTTAAAAGAACATGTCTTCAAGCGTCTAGAGATAGACTCTGACTGGACATTGGTGAGACGATTAAGACTGAGAGACTGAGGATATTTGGGGCAATCTAGAAAAAGACTTTAGACAATACTGAGAAAGGGTTTAGACAATGTTAAAGTATTCTGAGTTTTACATGTTTCTTTTGTAGTTAATAAGATAATTAGAAATCACTTTGTTAAAAATAAATTAGTCTGCACTGCACTGATAGTCTTAATTTGATATTTTGGTTAAAAAAGGCTGAGGATGGTAGTAAGAACCCAGAAATGGAAAGTTTAAACTGTGTTTTAAAGTTTTCCTTTTCTACAGTTTTTGGAGCTGAGAACAGTTGGCTGGCTTTTGCATATCAATGGTAAAGGTGATCAGTAAAAATGCTAATAAAAAGTGTGTAGCCTGCTTTGTAGAGAGAAGCAGGCAGATAGCTGTATCCAGTTAAAGTTAAAAGTAATTACAAAAAAACTGCTTGTAGCCTGCTTTGGAGAAAAAAACAAACAGATAAAAGTAAACAGTTAAGTAAAGACAAAAAGTCTTCATTTTACCCACTTTCAAAAGGAACATGTCTTCAAGTGTCTGGAGATGAACTCTGACTGGACATTGGTGAGATGATCAAGACTGAGAGACTGAGGATTTTTAGGCTATCTGGGGAAAGGACTTTGGACAATGCTGAGAAAGGTTTTGGACAATGTTAAGGTAATCGGAGTTTTCCTTCCATTTTCTTTTGTAGTTATTAGGATAACTAGAAAATCACTTTGTTAGAAATAAATTAGTCTGCACTGATAGTCTTGCATTGGTTTGATATTTTGGTTGAGAACGCTGGGTTCTTCGGCAGTTTTTGGAGTTGAAAGCAGAGAGCAGCTAGCTGGCTTTTGCATATCAATGGTAAAGGTCATCAGTGTAAATGCTAACAGTTTTAGGTCTGCTTGTAGAGGGAAGCAGGCATAGGTGTGGCTACTTCAAGATAAAGGCAATTGTGAATGGCCTGTCTGTAGCCTGCTTCGGAGAGGGAAGCAGGCCTGTATGTGTTTAAATCAAGGCAAAAAGTCTTCGGTTGCCCTGTTTCAAAAGGACTTTGGACAATGCTGAGAAAGGTTTTGGACAATGTTAAAGTAATCGGAGTCATACTTACATGTTTCTTTTGTAGTAATTAGGAAATTACTTTGTCAGAAATAAACTAGTCTGCACTGATAGTCTTGCTTTGACTTGGTATTTTGGTTGAGAAGGCTGGGGGTGGTGGGAAGAACCCAGTTTAAAAGAGGGTAAACTGACACAAACTAGCGTCAAAGTGTAAACTGTGTTTCTAAGTTTTTCTTTTCTGCAGTTTTTGGAGCTAGAAGCTGAGAAGCAGCTGGCTGGCTTTTGCATATCAATGGTAAAAGTGATCAGTGAAAATGCTAATGAACAGTTTTGTAGCCTGCTTCCTAGGGAGAGAAGCAGGCACAGGTGTAGCTACTTAAAGTTAATTGTTAATGAAACTGCTCGGAGCCTGCTTCCTAGAGAGAAGCAGGCCTGTAGGTGTTAAAGTCAAAGTTAAAAAGTATTTTTTTGTGGCCCGATTTCAAATCCCTTCATTTTAAACTCACTATTCTCAAACTCAACTCATTACCTGACTAAATGAGTTCAACATAAAAACATAGTATGCTATACCACTTATGCAGTTTTTCTATTAAACCATCAACATTAGAGCAATTTCTGGCCTGTGATTTAAGTAATATCTTCATCATAACTTTAATATTTGAGTTACTGGATTAAAAACATGTTATCTCATTAAAACTCTATTATGTACTCAAAGTACAAAAGCCCCAGGCAGTCTGAGTTTATTATAATGGAAAAGGTTAGGCATTATCTACCCAAAATGTCCAACATGCTTAAAAAAGCGACAACCATACATATTTAAGAGATTTATTAAAGCATCTTATCACAAAATGGAAACACATACGAATTAGAAACATGCAGCCATCATATTCCACAGTCATGTTAAAACACCAGTTTCCCGTGAGAACAGGTGGGAACTTCAGATCTTATATCCAACTCACTCACCCTGAATATGTAATTCATTCTTCCTGAAAGTATCCAGGGCAGTAAATAACCAAAGGGCAAACTCTTAGGTAAAGAAAGTGCAGTTAAAAAAGATAATGTGTGGAGAACAGCCCCATCCCACCCACCCCAACCCCCAATTAAAGGCTACAATGGCACTTTGCTCTTAACCTAGATTGTCTGCAAAAACTACTAAAATGTAACACTTAACAAAACCCCTATTGAATAGATACCCAAAAAGCTTGTTAGTGTTTGAAAATAAATGCTTAAACAAAGTATAATGTATTTTATATCAAACAAGTTTGAAGAGCCCTGTATTGCAGCATTCTGTAAAATAAACAAGACGAAAGCTGGTATAGGGTTTATTGACAAAGGCAGACTCTCTTCAGGCAGGGATGTAAGGAGGCGGTGGTTCTTTTTCAGGCATCTTCACAGCCATTTCATAGGTTGGCAAGACATACTGAGGATAAAAAAATATATCAGACTTAATTTTCCTTTGAAAATTCTAATTACAATAATGCCACTTTCAGAGCTTACATCCTCACTAGTGATGTACAAACCCACAGAGAGGGGTGGCAGAAACTGTGCGCTGAGTAGTTTCTTACGGTAGGGATGACCAGTAACCTAGATCTTCACAAGCAGGAGAGCCATCTAATCCAACACTGGTAGGATGGGTGGATGGGTGGTGGGTGGATGACTGGAGGATTGGGTAGGTAGGTGGATGACTGGAGGATTGGGTAGGTGGGTGGATGACTGGAGGATTGGGTAGGTGGGTGGATGACTGGAGGAACACAGGCAGAATTTGCTTCCAGTCTGAATTTACAAGGATGCCTTGATAGGCAGTGGTTGCCACTGCTCTCCCCTTACTCAATCTGACGAAGTTTCACTGCCAACTCATTACACCTCAGAGGTCAAGGAATTAGGTTAAGGGCCCCAATGGGCCCCAATGAACCATGCTAAAGGAAGTCTCCAGCAAGACACTGGGTTCATCAGTCCAGTAGCTAAAGAATCAGGTACTTAAACATACCC
The DNA here is from genome assembly GCA_004024945.1 of Uropsilus gracilis. Taxonomy (NCBI): domain Eukaryota; kingdom Metazoa; phylum Chordata; class Mammalia; order Eulipotyphla; family Talpidae; genus Uropsilus; species Uropsilus gracilis. Next base: position 30,579 of record PVHY01016692.1, read on the forward strand.
TCTAGGGTAGAGGGGCAGCTAAATAGGTGAGTGGCATTCTAACCTGGGAGAGCCCAAGGCCTATAAAGCCACTTGGACAGTACAGACGGACAACCTAAGTAGACAATATAGAAATAAGTGCTCTGAGAGGCAAACCTCCCCAGCAGACTCATGGAATCCACTTCGTTTATCTCCTTATAGAATCAACTTCCCTTCTGGATCACATGAATGTTTTTTTGAAAGCAACACAAGCTTCAGTTGATGGTAACCCCTGACTACCACACTCCATTCTATATGTTACAGAAGTTGTGAGCCTGTCATGACTCACACTGCTGTTTCCTGTCTGATCTCTGCCAAAACGTAACACTGCTGGAGATCTTTGTTGAATCAAACTTAACAGCCAAGTTGGATGGGCTGAAAAGCCCACAGATGCAAGATTCCAATGGGAAAATGTAGCACTATGATGATTTAAGTTTTTCATGCCCCCAAATCAGTAATGGCAATGAAGAAAAGTCAAGATCTATATTTTTCTCTATGGGTTAATAATAGCCAGTGAAGTGTAGTAAAGGTTGTTCACCTGTGGTGGTGCTTCAAAGGCAGGATACACGGCAATCTCAGGCACATTTCTATTGTTGATGTATTTATAGCAATTCCAAACACAGTTGATTAGATAAGCCTGAGAGAACACAAATGAAAGTTACACATGCAAGAAACTCAACAGATGATCCGCTCTTTAAACTAAGGTGCTTTATGAGTCCTCTCACATTTTCTCCATGGAGCAGGGACATGACCTGCACTTAAGACAGGCACAGGGTGGGTTCTCTCCCAACCTGCTGTACTTTGAAAGTCACACGTTTTATCATCACCATTTATAGAAAACCTCAGGTGGAACTTCAACTAAGGTCTGAAGAAAACTGTGCTACAGAAATTCTGTTTCTGAACCTTGAGACTTTGAACATATATTCAATCCCCCCAAACTAATATATTCCTTGCACTTAAGGTCCTGATATCCAACTATTCCCTGGGAACAAGAGGGAGTACATTCCCTAGAAGCTATCTTTACTGCTGTCAGAATAAACATTACTGTGAACTGAAGGAGATAATACATCATCAAATAAGCTTAGATAGGTACGGTCATAGCCTGGTTCCTATGCAAATATTCTGTCAATAAACTCACCTTAAAGACAATGAATAAGACAAAGAATGCAAGAACGATGAACAGGAGACAGCTGGAGTCCAATGCCAGGAGGTCATCTTTATAGGGAAAATCAGGCTATAAAGAAACAAAGAGGAGAGAATGAATAGGCACAGGAGAGGACTGTTAAGACAGTGAGACCTATTCTGTGTGATAGTGATGAAAAATAAGGTTTATTAACTAAACACACACACACACTTAAAATTCAGTCTTGGAACTTGCGCTCTGTGATAACCCAAAGAGCATCTGAAGAACACAAACAAAAGGCACTGATATTCAGCAAAAACGTATTAAAAAAAATTAACACAAAGTACTTTAAAGCCTCATTACGAATGCATGCTACTGATCACTAAAATGTATTTGAGTGTTTGAATACCTAGAGTACTCCTAAGAATCTAAATTGAATTCATTTTTGCTTTACTTTTCGCTATTTTGTATCTTTTTGATATTTGGAAAAATACTATCTTACCCCAGATTTATCCCTGGGTAACTAAGTCACTAAGTCCGGAGGCATTGAAACTTAAGTTTAAGTCCTAAACCCATTAGTTGTTCAAGGGTAAAAAACTTTTTTCTAAAAACAGGTAACTGGTCTCAATTCTCAACACCAAGAGGCAAGAAGGTACAAGCAGTAGTTGGCACGTAGGGCCAGGTCGTATGACTTATTGCAGACACAGCACATTCTGCCGAGAAGGGCCAACTCTATTGATTCAAATACTTCTTTAGCATCTACTGTGTGCAAGATGCAGGTTCAAGGAGAAAGACATTACAAAAGAATAATTTAGGATTACAAGTTGGTAAGAGGAAGTGAATAAAAGGTGAGAGCCCCTGGTCCTTTCTTGTACCCTGCACTCAGCTCTCAACAATTAAACATTTAACATACTCAAATATTGATAGGGTGTGCCCCCCCCCTCCTGTTTAAGACTGCAGATTTTAAAGACAGGTAATGTTAAAATGGGGGAATGACCTTAGCTGGAATTTTCCTTCAGGGGGATGCAGGGGGAAGAAAGAAGTGAAATAGTCTAGGTGAAACAGATTTCCTGGAAGGCGGGAAATCAGGGTATATAAAGGGTGTGCAAACAAAGAGAAGGATTCGATTCAATTGGATTGGGATTTCAATATGGAGAGGAGATGGGAATCGGCCATCTTGTAAAGATGTGAGCCTTGTGAGCTTGGCCATGTGGCCACCGAGGGCCTGCAACCCTCGGCTGGCCTGGGCTGGCAGCATGTGTGCTGAATGCAGTTAAGGAGTTTGCAGATTTGAACTCCGTGTTGGAGTTTGTTTTGCTGAGTTTAACTTGTGTCTGCGAGAGGTTGTGCAAAAGTTAGGCCTGAGAAGAAAGTGAACTTTGCTGGTTCGACACCATGGAGTTCCTGCTACCTGAAGGTGACAAGGAGAAGACAGCGTGGAAGAC